>JAOXJP010086370.1:21888-60382 GCA_025762735.1 Platanus orientalis | reverse complement strand
GTTGGCTGCCCAACATTCTACTCCATAAAGCATGGCTGATCTTATAGTTGTCTAATGAAATTTTCCTTTCAATTTTAGTGGTAATCATGGTTCAAGTTTCAGAGAAATTATCGAAATTTTCCCACTTTAATGAGCAGTGAAATGAAATACAAGGGGAATACAAAAATTCCAAAATTTCATCGAAATGTCACCGAAACTATGTCGATATTAGCAAAATATTGACAAAATTTTGGTAAAGTTTTTCTAATATCAATACTTTCAACAGGATTTATTATGCATGAGCTATACCCATCTTAAATCAATTTGTTTGCTATAATTTTTATTTGTTGATTCTAAATCAAACATAATAACTCACTTTAAATCCTTTCTAGGAAGCGATACTGTGTTTTTTATAAAATAATTAAAATGATTTATTTTTTAAAATGATAAAACATATATTTATATAATTGATTTTTTTTAAGTATGCATAAATTAGATATGTGCTAGGAAAACTACTATATAACTTTGTTATATAAAGTTTATTTACAAAATAACTAATTAAAGATGAAGAATTAAGTGAAGTAATCATACAATTTCATAGGTTTGGTAGTCATTTATCTATAAGAAACGACTGGGTAGCCATTTGTTTATTTATATCATTTACTTGTACGTAAATTAAATGCTTTATATAGTTATTTGACTCTTGAGCATGGTATCAAATATCTCGAAATATCTTAAATATCTTCCGACATATATCCATGTCTATCAAGACCAACACGACATATTCCTATACCGACACAAAACATTAAGTATATTATAAAAATTCATTTTTTGGTCAACATGATGTATGATGTCGGTGTGTTGAGTGAATATTCCCCTTTCACAATGTATTATTGCTTGATATCGACGTTGTGTTGTTATGATAAAAAATTATATAAAAAACGATAAATTTCAAATAAAGTAAAAAGAAGGAAAAGAAAAAGTTGAAGATAAGAAAAAAGAAAAGGAAGATAATCTACTTATTCCCATATGCCTATACGGTTAGATTATAATATTTTTGTCAACCATTATGTATGCATCTGTATTTTTAAAGAATATTAAAATACAAGTGTACCAAAATAAGCTATCATTCCTAAAGAATCTATGTGTTTCCTTGTGCATATGTAGTTAGATTAGAATATACTTCTTAAGTTTCCACGATTTTTACAATATTTCTTTTCGATATTTTCCGACATTTCCAATATATGTCTTATTTTGGCTTGACCGACGTTTCCACCGACACTGACATTTTAAACCTTGCTTTTGGCCCTCCTAATTTTGATTAGGAATTAAACCAAAAAAAGAAATGGAATTTCCCTCACTCCCCACATGTATGGTGTAAAGCGAATTATAACTCTGTAAACCACTAGTTGATGCAAGATGGCCTAGGGCCTAAGATGTCCTGCGGGTTGCCCAAGAGGAATCTAAACAAGGTTCAAATAGGCTGGAAGTAACCCTCAAAATATGGATTAAACAGATTTAAAAAATAAAAAAGACAAAATCTAGAAATTTGAGTTGTTGGATAGTATTAGGACTCCACAGAAAATTGGGTTAGGTTTATCCGATTAAGGTAGAGCTTTGCAGGATTATAGGGTTATGAATCAAGATTTAACCCTCCAAATTTAAGCACAAACATCTTAGTAAAAATATATAAAACAAGCAAAACTAAGGTCTGGTCTCAGTGAATTCAGCAGAATAGAATTTAGAAAACTCAACCAATAAGTGTACGGAAATTACTAAGATAAGAGAAAGAATTTTGAACTTCAAGACAGACTTATCTAGTAGCCATATGGATAATTTACGATGCAGCAAAATTCGTCAGATGCTTTGCTTTATGGATGAAGAAGTTTGAGAAGTAGAAGAAAAAGAATAAGAAGAAGAAAAATCACCTAGAATTATTCTAGGGTTCCTAGGAATTTGGTTTGGGAATCACTCAACCAAACAAAGGTAGCAGCCAATATTCAATAATCATTCTTCCATGCCCCAAATCTGGAGTTATAAGAACTATTTGTATGTTCCAATAGGAGGGGCGTCCAGCCCTATTGGACAAAACTACAAAACTACCCCCGTGCAAAAAACCTCTAGAACTCCCTACCAACTTGACCAAAACCGGTGGAACTTCAAAAACTACTAAAAGAAGATGCAAAGAACAAAACTTTGTGATTGAACCCCACAGCTAACAAGTGAAAATGACATATATACCCCTGGCTGCATAAAAACCCATGTAAACAACAAAAAGAGATATGAAATTACTAATCTCAAATGAGATCCCAAGACCCATCGTCATGCCACATCAAGGCTTGTTGACTAGCCTTCTTTCTCCTTGAATTTGCCTTCAAAGGCTGTTTATGATTCCCATAAATTTTGACTAGGGATGGTTTCTTGTTCTGCATCACTAGTTTATACATGTTATTGTCCCTTAGATTTAAACATGTTAAGGGAAAGTATTTTAGAATTGTTCTAATTCCACTCATCATATTATTGACAAGATAAAAGAGAGGGTGGCTCGTTGAGATTTCACAGTAGAAAATTAGTAACTTGAACCAATCCCATCTCCATGGTGATATCCAAACCAAAAGTTTTAAAGCTGATTCTGATGGATGCTTGGTTTGAAACCCAGAATCCTCAGGCATAGAAGGTGCAGAGAGATTGTCTATGTTTAAATACGCAAATGAGAGATGGGGATTCCAACAAAGTGAGGGCCTAAACCTCCTACATGGCCTCAGATCATATTTCCCCCGTTGCCTTTAAATGGGTGACAGTGGAAGAAGATCATACACCGTTATTGATTGGATACACAGCTCCAAGAGAGGTCCATGGAGATTCTCTCATACCCTGAGAAAAGCTCATTGCTTGGCATCACAGCAAAACATCTCATTTCATTGGATGCTAAAGTCGGCAATGCTTTAGCAGATTCGTTAGCGCAATATATCCAAGTTGTATTTTGGGTATTTCACTTTGAGTCTTTTCTCAACTCTATTGTTACGTTGATGTGGATTTATTTTAAAACATCTACCTTAAAGCATTAACATCACTCTCCATTGAACCCATTTGATAATTAATTTCACTTATTGAACCCATTTGAGAATTGATTTCACTTCATTGAACCCATTTGGGAACTGATATCGTCCATTGGAAAATGTAAACCATCATATTCTTATTCAAATCCTCCACCTACCGTTTCCATTCTACATTAGTTACAACTGTTCCCAAAAAAAATTCACTCTGATAGCAAAACTGATACAGGACAGCTTATAGGTTGTCATGGGCCCACTCTTATATATAATAATCAATCTCTACAGATTAAAAACCACATAGCACAATATCACCAATAAAAAAAATCATAAAATTCTGGAACAAAATTAGCACTTCTAGGAGCCATAATTCAGTCTAGTTGACTAGCACAAAAACCCTATCTATGTTTTTCAGATCAGCGTGAAAATTTAAGAATAAGTAGTAATATATGTGTCCAGTAACCCCTAGAATTTCAGCTTAATCCAATATTCACAACCCCTTCAATAAATGCAAACTAGGTTTCTGGTTTTACTAGATTCAAAACAAAGCAGAATAACCAAACTAGTTAAAGCGCAATCTCACAAACGTATCTGATCAGAAGAAGTTTAAGTGCTATGGCAAATTCCCTTCTAGAAACTTTTTTTTTTTCTAAGATAAAAATTTCATTAAGAAAGAAGATAAGCAACCCCCAAAAGAACAAAAGAGAGCCCAAATTTCACTTCACACGGCCAGAAAATCTTCTTGACAATATATTGAATTAACGGACATCCGTTTCGGATTGAGTTTCTAAGCCCTCTTTCACCAACCCTGTTAAACCAGTTCCGACCTAGAACAGGTGGCTGGGCCACAGTTTGAGATACAAACCGCACACCAATGCGGGGTCCTTCCAGCTCATCCCTATTTGAATCGTGGTTAACATTACTGCAAAGTCAGCTTTTCTTGTTCTCCCGCCTTCCCCCATATGCCCATTCTGATTCCACACCTTAGATGTTCCTCAATCGGATTCTCTGTTTCTGTACCATGTCTGGAAGAGGCCTTCCCGGTTGCCATGTAATCCACTTCAGTTCCGTAAGACCTCTGATTGTGCCTTCCCACTCTCGGCTGGAAACTGATGGCATCGCCGGCGAGTCCACCAGACCCTGAACTGGCATGAGGGAGTCCTCCAGCACGAAGCTTCAACCCATCCTTGCGATGATTCACCTCTTGAATGGGCCACCCATCAGGGGTTGGACATGGGCCATCAAAAAAGTTTCCATGGGTCAAAGGGTAAGCCCAATTCAAAGGAACATAAATTGTGTGGATGCCCAAAGAATGGGAGCCTTCATTCCCATGGGCAATATAGGTGTGTGATGGGAAGCCCTAAGTTGAAGCCTCTTCAGTTCAGGCGATTGGAGATTTCGAAAGGCCAAGGAACTAACATTTCCAATGAAGCTCCGAATGGAAATCATGGAAGAGACCTAGGTATTGTCATCCAAGGAGGATTTCAGTCATCAACTCACAAAAGACCATCGGTGAGTGGTAAGGGAAAAGCTGCGATGTAGGTCTCTTCCTAGGTATTGTCATCCAAGGAGGATTTCAATCAAAGTCAACTCGCAAAAGACCACCAGTGAGTGGTAAGGGAAAAGCTGCGATGTAGATCTCTGAGATGGAAATGACAGACTCTTAAGTCTGAGGGCGAGATATGGAGCTGGGGCGAGTCTGGGTGGTCTGATCAGGTGATGAAGGATGGGAAAGTCTGGGAAGGTGCTAGCGTAAAGGAAGGCCCTGCTTCTTCCTTTGACCATAAAAGCCTAACGTCTGATCCCGATTTGATTCCATTGTCGGAATCGCCTCGCGATCCAGCCCCACAGGGTCATAACTCAAGCCTCATGAGGTGGGGGGATAGGGCTGAAGCAATGATTGCCGAAGGCATCTCTGAGATCGATGAAGCTATGAGGTCATCATGCCGGGATGCTGATTGGATGGCCTCACTAAAGTCACCCCCCAAACACCAAGGCCCATAGCAGAATTGGAGAATACTACCCAATTCTTCAAAGAAGGTAGATCGAAAGGCACCATCCATCGGCTCATACACCCCCGAAATTAACCAAAACTCCTCAACTCCCCTTAATCTTCCTTTGATTGAAACAGAATAAATGCCAACCCTATGGTCCACAACTTCTAAATGACATTCATCCCAGACAACCCAAATTCCACCAGCACCCCTGGATGGGATGCACACTACATCCACCAGAGCAAAAGGGAAAATCTGACGAAGAGTAGGTATGTCCATTCCCTTTAGTTTACTTTCATGTAGTAGGGCAATAACCGCTTTGCCAGATTTGATCACATCGTTTTACCCAAGCGCACTTCTCAGCCTTCCTAAGGCCTCTCACATTCCAAGAAATTACAGAAAATTTCATTAGAAAACACTACAACCCAAAGCAACCAAACAGACCTGGGCTTATCTTCACCTACTAATAAATGAACCACTAACATTTACCTATCAAAAAAACAAAAAAGAGATCCCTTCCTTCCCCTACTACTTCCACCATTGCCATAGTTGACTGCTGATTTCAAGTTTTGCACTTCCCTATGCACCCTACGGCTATTCATTATAGAACCTGACTGATATCTCTTTCTCAAGGACTTTAAAAAACTCGTTAACTTTAAGTTCCACTCCGTCAAAGAAAACTACCAAAATTTGGCTGACTGCCTCAATTTCATTTAGCACCCATAAAGAAACATCAGAATGGGAAATCATGGTCCTCAACCTGAACCATAGCTAGAGGCGTTGCACTCTCACATATCCTCCTGTCCATGTCATTCTCACGGTTGTTAAGGGATCTCAGAGGAGACGGGTCAGCATCATTTTCTGGCAATGAGAAAACTGAGTAGGGTGCTTGCGGTGCCCTTTCAATATCGATAACATCCCCTTCCTCTCAGACCTTTTCTTTCATTCATAAATTTGACCCATCAAACGTGATTATTTCTTGCATGTGATTCTCTACCATCACAGCACAATTCTCCTCTAAAGCTTTCACTCAAAAATTCGATCCATCAGAAGGGTTCAATTCTTGCGTTTGTTTCTCTATTATCACCACACTGCTGTCCTCTTGATAAATCCATGCCCTCATTTCCCATCTCCTTTTGAACAAAGCACTCATGAGGTCGCAGAGAGCATCTCTCCCTTCTATCCACAATTCTCTGCTCGTTAGGGCAATTTGGAGCTACCATCTCCACCGAAGGTGGTTTACCTGAATTGGCGAGCTTTCTTGCAGCAGTGTAATCTCTAAAACCATGCTTAATGCTAACTTTTAGTGTTAGTGTAAATCAACTGTGATCGCAAACTTGCTCATCTCTCTCACAACAGTCCAAAAATTAGTAATCGTTCCATCCCACTCTACATTTGCTTTCTCAAAGTCAATGATCAATCACCTAAGTAAGAAAATAGCGTCAATCATTAATCTCCCAAGCATAAATTCAAACTGATTTTCTGATACTTTAGTTTTCTACCTTAATAAATGCTCAATCAATCTCTCCCAAAGTTTTATAGTAGAGCTTATTTTTTTGTAAATAAGCACCATTATACTTTTCCTCAATTCATCCAACATTACTTTAGTTTTAATAACCTTGCCTAGTTAGCCACGACAAGCTATTGTCTCCCATGCATTTCCAAACCTCAATTGGAATAGCACTTGATCCTAATTGATGTGGCAGCACTTCATTGGATGGAGCTTAATTACCCACTTTGGATGCCTCAAGTCAAGATTAAGGCTAGGCCATGGAGAAAGATTGCAGTCCACGCAAAATAGTAGTGTTTATTTGTTGTTTTCTTAGGTTTTAGTGGGGAAAATCAATGTAATAAGGCTTTAATGCTATGGGTAGGGGTTAGATGCAATATTTAGGAGTTAATGGGCTGATCGTACAACACAGGATAGGGGAGGTATTTTGATTTTCATAGAAGGGGTTATTTATGTAATCCTACTTCTGTTAAAATTAGTAGGATTTAATAAAGGCTAATCGGCCACATTGTAGCCAGTCAATTACTATGAAATAATATATATATATATATATATATTGGAGGTTTGCCGCCCACGAGTGGTATTTAATCTCTCTTTCTCCTCACGGTTTGGAGGTAATTCTATCCCTTCTCTTCTTTCTTCTCTCACGATCTCTCTTCTTCTCCCCCCACGACTTCATCTCTTTCTTCTCATTTCATTCTCTCTTTCTTTCTTTCACTAATCTTGATAATCTTCATTGAATCTTGTTTCTTGATTCTTGTTCTCTCTCTTGATTTCTTGCATTTTGAAATATTGTCTTGCTGAAATTTTATTTCTTTCTTGCTTATTTACTGTTTCTTGCATTAAAAATTACCGATAATTATCGAGAATCAATCTTGACTCAAATCTTGATCGAGTTCTTGATCTTAAAATCTGAAAAACAACATATATTCACCTTTTTCTTCACTTTCTCCCATCAATCTTTTATTTTTACTCTCTTTTTCTTTGTTTTATTGATTTAATCACCTCTCATCTTTTCTTCATTCAAGAATTGAATTATTGATTATCTTTAGATTAGTTCTTGAATTCCCTTCACATTCTATCATGTAGGAACCTATCTTTTGGGCATCCTACATCACTAATACCTTCTAAGCCTTAATCTTTCTCCATCCACAATATGTTCATATTGTGTCACTAGACTCTCTACTAGGATAATTTCACAGTCCATACATGTTAACCGTTACACTTAATGAGATTGAAAAATAAATAAAAAAATAAGTCTCTAAATCCAAAAATGTCCTTTTCTTTTTCTGAAGTACCTTTGCTATTGCAAGATCATACACCATTTCAAATTCCAAAATTGCATCACCGCCTTATTCCATTTAAGTCATCTTCTATAGATTTTTTTTTTTGATAATTATCTCCTATAGATATTCTCTACAGGATTCATGTAGCCGACCCCAAATAGTTGGGATAAGGTTGTTTGTTGTTGTTGTTGTTGTTGTTGTATCTCCTATAGAAATTCTCTCACCTTCAAAAACTCCTCAAACCAATCCATCCATGTTCCCCAAAATTATTTCTTAATAGTTTCATCTAATCTTACTTAAGGTGCATATGTAGTAATTATATGATTATCTCATTTTCTAGAACAAGTTTAAATGCTATTCTCATATTACCTACTCTCTTAACATCTACGATTTCATCCTTTAGATCTTTATCTACTATTATTCCAACCCCATTTTTGGTATTAACTTATCCCGTGTACCAATGTTTATAGCCATCAATTTCTTTAATTTTTATCCCTTACCACTTAGGCTCTTGAAGACAAGATATGGTAACTCTCCTTCTTTATATTTACTAACTCTATACTCTTACCTGTCAAGTATCCTATGTTCCAAGTCGCTAGGCAAATCCTATTCTCTTGGATATATTCATGGTGTTGAACCCTTGCCTACTTCTCACTACATCTGGGTGCTGATGTAGTGCATCACTTCCAAGGAATGGCCTGCTAACCCTTGCTTACTTGTCAAGGCATTCTAGTGTTGATGTTGTGTGTTGCTTCCATCCTAACACACCTCTCATCCTTTATCCAGGCTTGGGACCGGCAATACAAGGAATATAAAGCATATAAATATAAACAACATGTCTACATATTGGACTTTTCAAGGCAACTTTACTATCTCCTTCTTTTAGAAATGTTAGCGCATTCTTAAAGGGGATTTGATGAAGGTTATCAAGGAGTTTTTATATTCAGAAGAATTTTATGAGCATTTGAATAAAACTTGTATTGCTTTAATTCCAAAGAAGCACAATGCCAAGGATTTAAAAGATTATCGCCCAATTAGCCTCCTTATTAGTGTTTACAAAATCATATCCAAAACTCTTACTTCGAGACTAAAATTGGTAATGAATGGCATTGTTGCACAACCCCAAAGTGCTTTTATTCAAGGAAGGAAAATTCTAGACAATGTACTTATTGCAAATGAGTGTATTGAGGATAGGAGGGTGTCAAGTAGAAATGGGTTCATTTGTAAGCTTGATATGGAGAAGGCTTATGATCATGTTAATTGGAATTTTCTGGACTACCTTCTAGAGAAAATGGGGTTTGGGATTAAGTGGAGAAGCTGAATATTTTATTGTATTAGAACAATTAAACTTTTGGTTTTGGTTAATGGTAGTCCAACGGTTTTCTTTAAAAGCAAGGGGGGTCTTAGGCAAGGTGATCACATTTCCCCTTTCTTGTTTTAGTGTCTGAAGTTCTGAGTAAAATGATCAAGAAAGCTGAAGTGGAATATATCCCGGGATCTTTGGTGGGGTTTGGGGGTTGTAGAGTTTCACACCTTCAGATTGCAGATGATACCATGATTTTTTGTGATGCAAATGTTAGACCGTTAGGTTTTCTTAGGTGTATTCTTCATTGTTTTGAAACGATGTCAAGTCTGAATGTTAACTTGGCTAAAAGTGAGTTGATCAAGGTTGGGGAGATATCGGATATTGATCGTCTGGCTTGGGTCTTGGGCTGTAAAATTGGTACTTTACCTTCGTCGTATTTAGGATTGCCTTTAGAGGTCAGCTTTAAATTGAAATGCGTTTGGGAGCTAGTGATTGAGAGGATTGGCTCTCCTCTTGATTCCTAGAAAGCCTCTCTTTTATCTGAAAGGGATAGATTAACTTTGTTGAAGTCTACTTTGGCTTCCTAAATTATTAGTCCTCTCTCTTCACCATTCCAGTGTCAGTGGCTAATAGAATTGAGTCCAAATTTCGTAACCTTTTATGTAATGATTCGGATAGGCATCTCCATTATCATTTGTTGACTAGAAGACTATTTGCAAGCCTATGAGGGGTGGGGATCTTGGGGTGAGATCATTTAGAAACGATCAAAGGGCTTTGTTGGCTAAATGGTTATAGAGATTTGGGGTTGAGAAAGATTGTTTGTAGCGCATGGTGGTGGTGGCTACATTTGGAAAGTCTTCGGAGTGGGAGTCTTTGGAGGTGTGTGGGAGGCATGGATGTGGGATCTGGAAATCCATTCAGAAGGTTAAAGATGTTTTCTAGAAATTCATTCGGTGCAGATTAAGGTTTGGCAGAGAGATTAGTTTTTGGGAGGATAGCTAGATAGGTGGGTGGGAGAGTGTACTCTTAAGGAATCTTTAAAAACTTTACTCTCTGGCTTTTGACCCTCTAGCTATGGTGGTGGATTCGTTTAATACCTTAAGGAATATTTGGATGCCTAGACTCTGTCAAAATTTGAATGATTGGGAATTGTGGGAATTGTGTGGGTTGCTTTGTTTGCTTGATGTCATAAAGTTGGATCCCTCTTTGAGTGATGAGTGGGAATGGACCATCTCTAAAAAATGTAAGTTTACCCCCAAGTCTCTTTATATGGATTTGGTCAATGATAGGTCCCACCCGTTTCCCCACAAAAGCATTTGGATCCTGGGCATCCCCTAAAAGGTTTTGTTCTTCCTTTGAAACACGTATCTGGATACAATTCTCACCCTGAATCATTTACAGAGTAGAGATTGAACTTGGCAAACAGATGTGTCTTGTGCTTGAAAGAGGAGTCTGTGGACCATCTATTTGTGCATTGTGATATGGCGATTATGGTTTGAGGGTTCTTTCTCACGTGAAAATCCCATTATCTTTTTCTCACCACTTCTCTAAGTTATCTCGAGTTGGTAGATCCAAGACTTAGAGGGATTGCCTTTTATCATTTGGTCGTCCCTTCCATGGGCCATTTGCTAGGGGTTGTGGAAGAAAATGAACTTGAGAATCTTTAAGGGCAAGAGGAGGAACCATGATGTGTTGTCTTTGTCCATCTATCAAGCTCTCTTTGATTGGTGCTCTATTAGGACGGATATTGTTGAAAGGAAGTGGATTTCCTTATGGTGTGTAGAGTTGTAATCTTTGCTTTTGCTTGGTTTTGCTTATGTTTCTTTGTTTTATTTGTTGTTTCACCTTCTAGATGAAGCCTTGTTGTTATGTTTGTGTTGTTGTTTACTTCCTCTTTTAATAAATTCGTTTTGTTTATCTCTCCAAAAAAAAAGGTAGCTGTGTCAAAGACATCATATCCGTTTCAAAAAGTGTTTCATAGCAATCAAGCAATATAGATCTCGTGGGCAAGCTAACTGGATAAGCATTTTAATGGTATAATTTTTATGGCAATTGTACACTTTTAAATATATGAAAAAATGGCCACAAGTTTACTGGCATCATGGTCTTTGTCCGATACTCTCTTTCTCGAGCCGTATGAGGAGAAAACATCCTCTACATTTCTAGGGGGGGGTATTGTTCATCTGCTTCTATCCCAATGAGCTATCCATTGAATTGTTGCAATTGATGTTCGATCCCGAAGATAAGGAAGAGATCTTCGGAAAGTGGCTCTTTACGATCCGATAAAGAATCAAACTTATTTAAATGTTCCCTTGGCCCTTAGTGATCCACTTGTATTCTTGTATTTTCTTACAAACCTTGAAGTATATTGTCTGCAACATCCACCCTCCCAATAGAACTCTACAAAATTGAATTTGGTGCACATACATCTTCAACAGAACTGCCTGCATCAACAGCCCTTTTTGAATATCTTATCTTTTTTTATTATTGATAAGGATAATTTTATTATTGAAAAATGGGGGACTGTACGAGAGATACAACCCCCAAGGGGCAGAGACTAAGAGAGAACTATAAAATCCCAGTCAAAAACACATTCGTGGTATTTCAGGCCTTGGAAGAGTTGGAAGACTGGGAATATCTTATCTTTCTCAACATATCTGCATTATTATTCAAAAAGAAGAAAGAAGAAAGAAACAAAAAAAATGAATACATGCAACATATATAAAATAAAGAAAGAAGGGAACATTGTTGAAGATCCTAAAGATGCTGATCTTGTATCAGGAATCTAAACATTAGGGATCTACAATGATTGAATATAGGGATCATAAGTAAAATTTAATGATTTAACAAATACTTCACTCTTTTTTTGATAAAAGGAAAAATTCATTAGGGGGATAAGCAATCCCCAAGAGAACCAGCAGCCCCATGGGTAACAAAAGGATTACATTTTGAAAATATTTCCCCACCTTCCTTTGACATCAACAAGAGAATCCCCTCCCTTCTCTTTACAATTGGTTATTGGCTCCCCAAAAACAAAAACGATCCTTGGCTTTCTTATATACAATGTGTACAGGTTCAGTATAGTTCTCAAAAACTTCACTGTTTCTTTCCAACCATATAGACCAGCAAACTGTTGGACAAACTAAACTCCACAGAATCCTTCCTTTTTTCTAAGTCCTTTCTACATCCCAACACTGAAAAAGATATTGTATGCAGCTTGGAAATATCCAGTCCATCCCGACCTCCCTCAGAACCTTCCCCCAAACTTCCTGGGCAAAGGGACAATGAATGAATATATGGTTAGTCGATTCCCATCTTGAATGCAAAGGGGACACACATTCGGGATAATCATACCCATCTTCTAGAGATAGTCGACCGTGAGTAACCTGTCCCTACTTGCCATCCACATAAAGAATAAAACTTTGGAAGAAATTTTCAAATTCCATATCCTTTTCCAAAGTGGGGAGGGGGTTCCGAACTCCCCAAAGAAGTCGGCACAAGACTTCACCAAGAATGTCCCATTCTTTGTCAAAGGGTGTTTGTCAAAAAAATATATATTTTTTGCCGGGCAAAAGAGTTGTCTTGTTTTGGGGGCTTAAACTGTAAGAACATGGGGAATTGCTCGCTGATGGATTTGAAAAGGAAGTGGGGATCTCTTTTCCTTCGTAATTAGCTTTTTGTTTTTGCTTGCTTTGTAGCCTTTGGAGATTTTTCATCCCTTTTCTCTTAATGAAATTTTATTCTATCAAAAAAGCAGTTATCAAAACAGATCCTTATTTTATCTATTTGATCAAATGTCCAAAAAGCTATCAATGTTTAGCATAGTGCTCCATAAAATGTCTACAGATATTCAATCCTTTCTGCGTGAACAACATTTGTTATCTGGCTGTTGTCTCTTAAAGTGACCAAGAAGTTGGGGAAACAGACAATCAATCTACCAATATTCTACCATTTATTGTATTCATATAAATAAAACTGTGCCATAGGCACTGGAAAAGCATTGCTTCAAATGTACAGAGGATACCAACAGTAGGTACAAGCACATGTCATTTTAATTATAAAAAAAGGAAGAATAAGAAAAGAAGAAAGAATGAAAGAAAGAAATGGGTGTTATGAAGGTGGTCTGCAAGTAAGTTAGTAAAGTCCACGGGTGTCATACCCCAGACCTGGGTTCAAAACTCGTCTTCACCTACTAATAAAAATTAACCACTAATGTTTACCTATTAAATAAAAGAAGGCGGTCATAGGGTAAACAAGAAAATGTTGGCTGCATCTGGCTTTTGAATACCAACTATCCAAAACATTTAAGACATACAAGGAAGAACACTAGTCACAATGCTCATGAAACTAAAGACTAACCATTATCAGCTACAGGCATTGAAAAATCAGAGCCATTCAATGGCAAAAACATGCACATATTTATGTAAGCATGCATGAGATAAAAAAAAGTTCGATTTTTTTTTCTTTTCGAAGGGTAAATTAGAAAATTTTCTGAAGCATGATCCCTCGTCTTAGTGTCTATAGAATTGAAAATTTCTATAAACAAAGGTTGCACAATTTCTGAAGCATGATCCCTCATATTAGTATCTGTGGAATAGAAGCTTACCTAAATGCATGGAATTGACATTTATGCCATCTTCAGCTATTGGAACATCGGCTTTAGGTGACTGCGTCTCGCATGCTAACATTGTGGTAGAACTGGAGCGGCGACCTTCTACCAGTTCCATACACTCAACACCACCTTCTATCCCTTCAGAATTCTTAGGTTCTACAATCTTACTTGGAATTTCCTCAACTGGAGGCCCTCTGGAACTAGGAACCAGAGAATTTTCTCTGCCACCCAGGTCATTGCTAGTATTACTGGCAGTTGTCAGCCATGTAAACTCTAAATTGTGGCCTTGCCAGCGTTTACCATTAATAAATGCCCTCTCAGCTGAACGACGTGTAGTGAAAGTTATACGAGCAGAACAATTTTCAGATGGCTCTAAACCAGCCGATCTAGTTTGAGATGCTGGATCTTCTAGTTCAACTGCAGACAGATCGCCATATGATGAGAAGTGTTCCTTCAAAACAGCAACCTACAAAACATAAAGAGATCATTTCCACAGTACAACAATCTCTGTGCTTCACCTACACATAATTAACTAGGGAAGAAAAAGGCCTTAAGCCTTTTATCAGGAAAAAACAAGTACACACGTCATAGTTTATAGTTTATACCATGCCTTAATGGGTAAATTAGTAGTCAAGCTATAGACTGATGATAGACTACAAGCACAATCAGGACAACCGTAGAAGTGCAGGCTCGAGATCCGCCAAATGATCCCCCCCCCTTCAGAGATTTATAAGCCAGAAATAAATGCGACTGACAATCACATCTACACTAACTATTGCTTTACTTGGAATGGACAAAATATCTGCTTAATGAACAAAAATGTATACATGCAATAACCTAATCAAGTTGGCACCCAGGAGATTAACTGGGGTGGATCCATTGTATATCATGTCCCGCCCCCTTTATGGGTGCCACGAGCATGACATTGTGCTTAGAGATAATCATAACTGTTTATTATTCAGTCCTTGTTTAACCACATAACAGAGTTTCCATATGCACAAGATGGACACTCTTATGTCTTATCAGGTAAGAAAACAATGAAACATTTTATTTTAATCATACTATATTTTCCAGACACCTGGGCCATAATTTTACACTCTTAATATTTTAAAACATCTCTTAATATCCTCAATTAATAATGGAGATATAATTGTATCAGATTGATATATATATATGACCTTCTTACCTTTTTTAAGAAACACGCATCTCATTAATTTTAGCAAGCTTTGAATTGGTAAATTCCAATTTATCCCCGTCTACAGCAGATAATCATGTAACCAAACCATCCAAATTTGGTGGTATTGATATCCACCATGATGATGCAATAAAATAAAATATAAAAAAAAAATCACATCTCATTGTGCTAGTGAGTAATTGTATAGAATATGATTACATTTGAATCCTTATCCCCGTCTACAGCAGATATACATGTAACCAAACCATCCAAATTTGGTGGTATTGATATCCATCATGATGATGCAATAAAAAAAAAAAATCTCATTGTGTGTTTATGGTGCTATTGAGTAATTGTATAGAATATGATTACATTTAAATCTATCTTCTCTTTCTAATTTTACACGTGCATTCCTCTAGGAGGGGGGCGAACATTTAAGTGATTCTTTTTTTTTTTTGGTTGTGATAACACACACACACACACACAAAGAGAGAAGATAAGAACTTACATTTGCAAAATCAGCTGGTAAAGGCGGAAGAATTGAAAATGTGCTAGGACGGTTGTCCAACTTGAACCTATTCACCAGAAAAGGAGATCCTATTGATGCTGATGGACGACTTGGCTGCTTCAAACTCCTTGGGGACATTAACATTGCAGCTGAGCTAGTTTTCGAACTGGGTGACACACTATTCTCACCAGAATTGTTCTTATCTGACTTTTCAGTTCCAGGTCCAGGTTGTGCCCCAGAAATACCAGGATTTATGGGCCGTGGAGTTGAGGCTTTGGTAACATCATTTATTGTTCCCACTTTAGGCCTCTTAATAGCTTGCTCAGCAGCTGCTTCACCCTTGACAGGTATAGCCTGCATGAAAGTAACATTTTAGGCTTGTCTGTAAAAAGTTCCTCAAACATTTATACTTCTCAACTTTAATTTGCAAATAAAAATATTCTTGTTCTTTAGCCTTTCAGTTTTTTATATAAAAAAAATTCATTAATAAAAAGGGAAAGCAAGAAAGAGAGCCCATTTATACTTGTACAAAAACCCAAGCAATCCCCCCCCCCCAAAAAAAAGGGGGTCAAACAAAAAGCCTAGCAGACCAATGATGGGAACCCACAAAATAAGCCACTTAGATGAAAATATTCTAACCTAGTACTACAATCCGAAATACAGATGCCACTAATATTGTACAAGGAGAATTATCCAAAAATATATATATATTGTACAAGGAGAAACCAAATTCCTCCCACATTTTGCCACCCTGTATACCAGTCCAGCACAGTTTTCAATAGCCTACCATTCCTCTAGCACCATAAAGATCAACAGATTGAAGCCAGGATTAACTGCCACATGATTCAATCTCTAGCTCCAAAGGCTGAAGTATACCAGCAAGAAACCAGATAAACAAACCTCACTGGCATGACCCAATTCATGCCTAAATCTTTAAGGAACTAAGTTTAATCTCAAAGGCAAAAGGACATTGAATCGAGCAAGTGGTTAATGGATTCTCCATTTAATGAGAGAATGAAAACCTTGAGAAGAAAGACAACTATAGTAGGTGATCAATGTTGATGCATGTAAACTCCCTCAAGGGATTAGGGAATAGTCAAGGTGAGCCAATATAGGACATATGTAAGAATGTCCAAATGTAAATATCATGGAAACATAAAGAACATTCGAAAATATTTGGAAAGATTCATGCTGGATAGTACTACTGTACAAGTGTGTACTGTTGGAGTGTACACATGTACATGAGGGTGAGTATACTATACAGTATTCTATTTTGTACTCTAGTATAAATACCAAATACACAAGTGTGAGAATATAGTCTATACAAACCGCATGAGTTGAAACCAGAAGGGCTTGGGACCAGGTCTGGCCATCCCGCCTTGAAATACTAAAGAAGTATGATTTGACCCATGTCTGGACATCACACAGGCTTCAACCGGCAAAAAATATTCCTCCCAGTCCATGAAAACCAGAAACCGATCTAATCTGCTTAACGCTGAGCAATCTTGAAAGTTAGACCAAGTAAATCTAGCCCCCGAGATAGGAATATCCAATAAGTTTTCCAATCCACGAAATCTCCAAACAGCTCCATGCCCCCAGTCCTCCTCCCGCCTCTATTCCGCTCGTTGGTAAACAAAACCTTGTTTAAGTCCCCTCCCTCACACCAAGGGAGATCACTAGCCAGACTGATCACATTGAGCTCTGCCAAAAACTTTGACAGGAGCACCCCTTCGTAGGCCTGTAGACTGCCGAAACTCTCCATCCCCGGCTCTCTCCAATGTGCTATGCTGTTAGGGTAGTTGAGAATCTGTCCACCCTCGAATCCAACTGCCCAATTCGATCCTTGTCCTAAAAGATTATCACCCCTCCCACAGCTCCAACTGACAGAAGGTAAATCCATCCCATCCTCAGAAACCAGCTAATGTCCGACATCGCCTTTTGGTCAACCACCTCCAGCTTCAACTCCCAAACTAACACCACCTCTGCCCTGCTCCTCCTAACCATGTCCTTGAGCAGTCTTCTCCTGTCCCTATTCCCAAGGCCTCGCACAGTCCACGACAATATTCGAAGATTCATCTACAACCACCTTTGCACCCTCGAACTTTTTTCTGATCCACTAGCCTACACCCCCTCCCCTTTTTCATGAGATAAAGCCCAAGCCAGGTTTTTCAATTCTCTACCTTCCTTCCCTAGTTGACACATCCGACTAGAGCCCGCACCCTCCCTACTTTCCAATTCAGCGAATAAAGCCCAAGCCTCCTATTCAACGCCCTCAAACGACAACCCCACCACCTTGCTTACCACCCCAAGCTTCTACAAGACCCACTCAGATACCTCCGAGATGGGTAGAACCTCCTCAACAACTAGAGCCAATTCCAACAATCTGTTGGTGTTATGGATCTTCTTGACCTCCTCCCCAATAGAACAGTGGAACGCATTAACCAACCTCGCCAAATCACAACTTGAATGCCACTCTCCCAACCTGCCCATGTCAGATCCACGGAGAGCAACATTCCCCTTTGGATAGAAGCTACAAGACCCCATATCGAAACCTTGCAAGATCAATTCACCCCCCCCCAACTCCCTTCCTGACCTTGTCCTCACATCCCCTTCACAAGTTGGGTCTACCCTCTCCTAGCCTCATCCCTAATCCCAACTTCACCGGCCACAGACACATCCCCATATGAGCCCTGACAAGCACCAGCAACAAGATTCTTCTCAACACGAGACTGTGACGGCCCATCTTCCCTTTTACGAGATGAAAGGTTCCCCACCCCACCCGATTTCAGAGGTGGCCAAGAATGGCCAAAAACAGCATCAGCCCCACCCCTTCCTTCCCTGCCATGCATCGGAGCCAGCCCACCCCTGTCAAACATACATGTTAGGAGCGATGGCAAAACGAGCTGTGGTTGAATCCTCTAACTTCCATGAAAGAAGCAACAATGGGGAGAGCAAGCTCTCGGACCAAGGACAAAACCCCGATTTCCCTTAACCATTGGCATAAGGCTGTCTCCTTCCAAGAAAAATCCAAAGCCCCCATAGGATTCGGAACCTCCTTCCCATGATCAGCAGCCACACACAGAGTGCCAGTACCAAGGTTTTTAGACGCTTCATCTGTGCTGGAGCATCCCCCTAACATCCTTGACTCACCAGCACCAACAAGATAACCATCCCCCAAGCTAGGTTATCCATTTCTCGCTTCCAACACCTCCTCCTAGTTTCTCCTAGTGTACAAATCGGGAGCCTCCTTCAAACCCCTTCTTCAATAAAGTTAAAATTCCAATCGCCTCCTCCTTCAGTAACAAATTCCCACATTGCCCCTCCCCCAATTCTAGGTCTGAGAAGGACCCTACTGCCCTTCCACACTCGTCCCCATCCCCAACATGCCCCTGAATCTCCAAAGACACCCATTTTTCCCTTCAAAAGCATTGGACGAAAAATTACCCCCATGAGCCTTCAATTTCGGATAAGAGTCCCTCCTTTAGCCCCTTCGATCCTGAACACCCCTCCTCACCCAAAACCTGATCCAGCACCATCAACCTCGAATCCTCCCTCTCCAAGCCCACTCCAACATTATGCAAAACCCCCAGATCAACCCTAGGACCATTAAGGCAAGGGCCAAATGATCTTCTCAAACCATTTGAATTTGAATTCGAAGCATCACCGTACACCTGCTGCCAGGCTCCACGTCCTCCATCTCCCATTGGTTGTGGGACATCCCGTATTCCACTTAAAGGGTAAAACTATAGTTTTGTCCCAGAAGGGTAAAATTATTTCTGGGACAAAATTATCATTATACATATTTTAGATAGACCTCGACCAAGCTAGAAGTGTAAGACCCAAGTTGGGTCTCGAACTTGTCAAGTTCGAAAGCTATCATAATTGCGTATTTGGGATAACTTCCCAAGCCCACTGACACGAATCCCGAATGAATTAGAGATTGAGTCATACCTTATTGGAAAGGTCTTTGAATCTAGTTTCCAACCCAACAAACAGTTTACAAAAAAAGTTTCCTAGAGAAAACTATACCCATTTTACTGTAAGTTGTCAAACAGAAAATTCAGCATTCGTGACCCAGGGCGTGATCAGTCACACTGAAAGGGCACACCTTTCAGGTGGTGCCCGTGACCAGTCACAAACAATGACAGGTCACAAATTCCATGACCGTTCATGAGCCGTAACCGATCACAAACCCCATGACCGGTCACAGCATGCCCAAAAACGCTAAAAAGACTAAAATTACAAATTGTCACTTTTGTGACATGGATTGTTCCTATTTGACCCCCACACGAGTGGGGACTCGTTTAGGACGACCCAAAACCTATTTAAACCTCATTTAGGTCATTTTCTCTCATTAGAACAAAGGGGGGAAAGGCTTAGAGAGGATTAGGGAAGCTCTTGAGCCAAGAGAGGAAGGTTCTTCCCCAATTGGGTAAGTTTAACTCCCAACTCTGAAAATCTTCAAGGTTATCTCATTTTCTTCCTAGATCTTCATGTTTAATCTAATTTATACTAGTTCTACATCATTTCACAGAGAATAGAGGGAAAGACAATGAGATTTTTCTCTAAGATCTTCTTGGAAAGTAGGAGGAAAGGCTTGAGTAAGTAGTTATACAAAACTTAATCTGTTTTTTGTTGATTTTAAGTTCTTAAAAGTCTTGTTTTAGCAAAATCTTGGATCTATAGATGTTTTCTCATATGCTTGTGAAGCTCTTTACTGGGATCTTAGAAACCCCACCTGTTGTGGTGATTTGTGATGAGATCTTGCCATTTTTCTGTAAGAATCTTAGAAATCCCTATCTTATATTATGAAGAAAAATGGATTTGCATGCTATCTATATGTATTTCTTTGAAATGATGAATCTCATGGAATGTTTGTAAACTACAATTTCATAACTCTATAGCTTCCATGAAGGATATGAATGGATGATTTCCTTGATTCCTTGACTAACATGATTATTTGAATTGGTTATGAACATCTCTTAAATATATTGGTTAAATATGAAGTATATTAATTTTCATATAATGATACTAGCATGTTGTAGTGTATAAATTGCTTAGGAAACTCTATAGAATGATTCAAGTAAGATATGCTTAGAGATGATGAAGATTAGGTTTTTCTCTTTGATTTCTATGAATTCCCTTAATTTTTGCACTCTACGTGTTTGATAAAATGTCTCTTAATGTTTTCCCTTACTATTTACATGTTTCTTGAATATCTTTGAATTCCTCGGATGAGCTTAATGTCTTCTATGATAAATTCTTTCAAATATATATTGGTTTATAGAAATTTGTGATGCTCTATTGATTTCCTATGTTAATTTATTAATTCTTGCACTCTATATGTTTGATAAAATGTCTCTTACAAATTTTACATATTACTCAGATGTTTCTTGGATGTCTTTAGATTCATTGCATAAGTCTATTGTTCTATTTGGTGAATTCCTTCAAATACATGTTGGCTTATAGATATTCCATGATTTTCATGTTAGGATCCTCGAATCCATGTGTATATGTTTTAAGAGGTTTGAAAATAAATGTAGGGTTGTATGACTTCCCTCTTCAATAGTATTAAAAAATGATTTATTCATGTTGTGCATATTCTTGATCTTGCTAGCATAATTATATCATGAGAATATGGTTGTCTCTTGCATGATGTTTGAAATACAATAAGTAATGGTAATCCAAGGTAAGACAGTTAAAAATAGACAATAGGTGAAACGAATAAAAGATAAGAATGATGAAATATGATAAGTAAGAAAGGTAAAGACAAGTGTCTAGATTATGAAGGTTCCACTATAGGGAACTAAATGATGACTAGTGTTAAGTGAGAAGTAAAAGAAACAAAAAGATAAAAGATAAAGAGCATGACGACCCTCCCATTTGGGACAACAATACAATAGTATGACGACCCTCCCATTTGGGATAATAACACAATGATATAACGGCCCTCCCATTAGGGGTAATAATACATTGGTATGACGACCCTCCCATTAGGGGTAACAATACAATGGTACGATGGCCCTTCCATTAAGGGTAATAATACATTGGTATGGCGGCCCTCCTATTAGGGGTAATAATACAATGATATGACAACTCTACCATTAGGGGCAATAATACATTAGTATGACAACCCTTCCACTAAGGGAAATACAATGGTATGACGGCCCTCTCATTAGGGGTAACAATACAACGGTATGACGACCCTCCATTTAAGGTAATAATACATTGGTATGACAGCCCTCCCATTAGGGATAATAGTGCATTGGTATGATGTTCCTCTCATTGAGGAATAAACAATGGTATGATGATGTCCCTTATGATTAGAGATAATATAATATATCAAAAGTATAAAGTGAAAGAAAAGTGTAAGCATGTGTAAGATAGTGAAGAGTAAGTGTAAGAATGTGTAAACAAGTGTAATAAAATGATATCAAGTATTTAAGTAAGTATGAATAAGTGTAAGTGATCTTAGAGGCCCCACTATTAAGAATGAAACTATGTTAAGAAAGAAAAGAAAGCTCATAAGACACATAAAATGAGTGAAAATAGAAAAATTGAAAAGTTTATAAGAAAGAAAGAACACCAAAGAGAGAAGAATAGCATATAAACTTCAAAAACAAAATAAAGTTATAAGTTATGTAAAGAATAAGAAGTATTAAGGCAAGGAAATGGAAACGTCTAAGTTCCACAAGTACGAAAAGATCCATAAGTTTGTGAGAATGAGAGTTTCATGAAACGAAATGAAAGTACATAAGTTAATAATGAAAATGGAAGTCCTTGATATAGATAAGAAAAGAAAATGCCTAAGATGAATGAAATCACATACTCTTTAAAAAGAATATCAAAATCTACAAAATATGTATAGAAAGAAAAAGATGTAGCATTAAGAAAGTGATAAGTGATGACATGATGACTAATAAGTAACCTATGATAAGTTACAAATAAGAATGTAAATGATAAGTATAAGGTGATGATAGACTCATTGAATATAGAAATAGAAATCCATGTCTCATTATGCAAAATGTATTGTTATGATTTAATTGCTTAAGAACGATGCATGTCTAGCTTAAAATGATTTATATATATGTGTATTCATACTAATAAAGTATAGTCTATGTAAGAGGAATGACCAGAAATGTTTATTGGAATGTACATTAGGTATCTTTACTACGAAATAATAAGAAAATATTAACCATGTGATTGTAAGCACATATTGATATGTATATTGTTACGTAAATATATTAGAAGAATATCATGTATAAATAGAATCATGTGTATTGTCATGCCTAGTTCCTACGTGATGAATCAAGATAATGGATACATAGTTTGTGTAATTAGTAATAGATGACGCATATACACCAGTACATGCCTACACGTTAGAAATTGGTGTGTAGTTTATATGGAGATATATTCAGTATTTTTATATTAAAAGATTCGTGTTTTACCCATTCGGTTTCAGTAGTAAGTTTTGTATACCTACTTACAAGCCGCGGATCTCGTCCATCCATACCATTTTTATTACGGAGGAGGTTTAGTGCAAGTACCCCAATTGAAGCGCCCATAAGTTGAGAGGGAGGCATACGGCTTATGCTTTCCCTTTGTCATTTCAGTTCACTTTTAGACTCTTACTTGTATTAGATTTTATTATGGTTTGTATTAAGTTTGAAGTCCGACTTTTGCGACTTATGGTTTTAGATTTGAAATGTGATGATAGAGGTTTTAGCTCCTATTGATGATGGGCGAATAGTGACACGATAGTTAGTATGTTTCTATATCATGGTTTATTTCCGTTGCACCTTAAAGAGTATGATGTTAGTGATTGTTTCATTTCCACTGTATATGATAAGTTTAAGGTTAAGTATCTAAGCAACTCTACAGGTTAAAAGAAAAACAAAGATTTATAGTGAATGTTTATGGACCCAGTTTAGTAGCGGCCCAGTTTCATACCTAAACAAGGTTATAAAATTTAGGGTCATTACAAGTTGTTTGTCCCTATCCACAAGCCCAGGAATCTCCCTTTCCATAAAGGCTGCTAGTGGGAACAACCTCTTCTCCACCTTAAGGCGCACCAGAACTCCTTACCATTATCAAAGATGTTGATCAATCGACGAATCTTCTCCAACCAATTACGTCAAAATAGAATCTGGGCCCCCCTGAAGTCATTATTCTCATCCGATAGCCTATTATCCCATCGTACAAGACCCCCACATAAACTTCCTATGGCCATCATAACCCCCTTGGTCCAGAGGTGAAACGAAAGGCCGATGATCCTAATTTAGCGATCAACAAAAAGCCTCCGATAGTCAATTCCACCAAACTCCGGCAACCACCTTTCAAAGGACCAACCCATCCCCCCGAGACTCTCCATCCACCCACATGCAAGCTGCTCAACATTGTCAATCGATTCCTGAAAAACAATCGCACTCCTAGAATCAGTTGGTCAAAAAGTTGGATCATATTGGCACTGAAGAAATTCGACCACAAACCAACAATCCTCCCAAAAATCTGTATTCCGATCACGTTTTTCCACCACCGTCAAACTCCATACACCTCCATTCATCTCACCTCTGGGGTAAAATGTCCTAATTCCCATATTCTTGTCGTCCACCCCAATTTTGATCTCATTACGCTTTTCCCACAGAAAGTGAGAACCAAGATTCACATTATCCCTTATAACAAAAGGTGCCACGCCCCCTATCTTCCATTACCCACAACATCTTGTTCCCCTAAACGCCTCTGCCCCACCGAGGGACCATCTCTAGCCTTCAACTTCTTATTTGCAACCATATACTCCATATCACCAACCAGGTTAACCATGGCAATAACCACATTCTCTCATCCATAACCCTTTCTCCCTTCCGGCAACACAATGGAGTACGCCTTCCCCTCCATAAAGATTGTTGAAATGAGGAGGAAATGGCCCTTGGCGTTTTCCTTGCGTTGGACCACCACAAGTCCTCCTTTCCGGTTCTCACATAACCTAGGTCTTGGCTCCACCCACCAACTTCCTTTATCCTCTCAAGAATCCACCTTGCGCAAGCCGATTATTCCTTTCTTTCCACACCCCCAGTAAGGCACACCAAATATAGAAAGGGAGACCCTCAAGGCCCCTAATCCACCAACATTTGATCATCTCATTAAGGTATCTTAGAAATACCCAAGAGATATGAAAATTAGAAAGGAAAAAATCCCACACCCTAGTAGTCAAAGGACAACGCATAAAAAGCTGATTTACCGATTCCTCTACCCTCCCACACATGACACATTTATTTGCCAAGTTCCACCCTCTACTCTGCAGGTGATAAAGAGTGAGAATTTTATCCAAGTAAGCATTCCACACAAAAAAAAAAAAAAAAAACACTTTTGAAGGTATGCCCACATTCCATATGCCTTTGTGGGGAAAATAGGTATCATTAACATGCACCAACTGATTATACAAAGATTTGGCCTAGAAAATCTGTATGTTGTCTAAAATATTAACAGGAATAGCAAGTTTTTTTTTTTTTTTTTGAATGGTAAGAGTAGATTTTATTCAAAAAGCATAGCAAAAAGGAATAGTAAGTTTTTGTTGCCACAATAAGATCAAAAAAAATACATACTAGGACTGTCTAAAAACACCTAAGAAACAGTAAATTACTGGAATACCCTCAGACTGAGAATCATTAAAATACCATTGACTTCAGAATTATCGAAATATCCTTAGATTGAAAATTACTAATTTTTCTGAACTTCTGAAAGACTAAGACCAACATAATTTAACCACACCATTGAATGTGGTCTCCTTCCATGTGACCTTCATAGTTGAGCCCACCTAGGCATGTGGCACCCACTTTCTGTCCATGATCCCCATCACAAACCATTGCCATCCACTCGATAACAATACCCTAACATCATTTTGTATCCAATGTTCAAGACATTGTTTTAGAAGTAAATTATATCCATCTATGATAATGCAGTATCCACAATCTGAGGCCTTGTAGCTGACACCTAATGGCCACCTCAAACATTGGTATAGCATCTTTGATTCTTTGTTTAGGAGAACAGCACCAAAGTAAACATATTTTCCAAAGTAAGAACCAAAAGATTATAAATTAAGGCTTCCCAAACATGTGACAGATATTTAAACTTGAATAGGAAAAAAAAGATAAGATAAAGGTGGAAATCGGGTCGTACTTGTTTCTCAAGCTTATCCAACTGGCGGCGGAAGTCATTTCGTTTCTGTTCCAGCATTTCCTGCTTTATGCGAAGTTCCTCCTTCAAAAGCTCCAAACTCTCCTGCTTTTTTTGCAAAGGAGGAGTAGCAGCCTTGGGACCATTTGGCACAACAGGTTTAGGGTGAAGGGCAGCAAGGACCGGAACATCAGACACAAGTGCACTAACCTTAGAAGGTGCAGATGGGAGATTGTCTTTTGCTCTATCAGCAACAGAAGGCTGAGAAGAAACAGAAGCAGTTTTCACACCATGGGGAGCTGAAGATATACTATTGCCACTACTCATGCCATCATCAGGAATGCTATCCCTATTAGCCCACCATAACTTGATGAAGCGGTTGCCCATTACAGCATCAGGTGCTTTTAATGCAGCCTCTGCCTCTTCTCTTCTAGAGAACTGTACAAAAGCCTTTTCACTATTCAGTGGAATATAAATGTCAATAACCTCCCCAAATCTTTGAAAATGTGAAAGAAGGACCTCCCTCTTGTTGCTCTTTTGGGGAATACCATTGACAAAAAGAGTACGTAAAGCCTTCTGTGATGGTCGTACAACATTACGCATAGGATCATTACGCAGCTTTGGAGTAGCAGAAGAATTTATAGCTTTTGGGCCCAGTTCCTCCGTAATAGTCTGTTTCCCTTGATCAACAGTACCCGTTACACTGGGTAATGCCTCCTCTAAATCTTCTTTTACTTCATTCCCCATACAACCCAAGGAGGTTATTGCATTATCATTTTTTCCTGTCATTTGTAATTTAATTCCAGAATTCCCAATCCGTCCCCAGACAGATGAAGCTGTACTCTGCAAACTGGTAGTAGTCATGATGCTTTTACTGTTGTGTTCATTGTCAACTCCAACAGATAACCTTAATCGGTGGCCATCAGAAGTATCAGCATCCCATAAAGGATCAGCATCATGACTTTTAGGAGAAGAGAGTCTTAGGATTGCACTGGATGTCTCGGGACGGTCACTATTCCATAGAGGCTGATCAGGATCATACAAATCAGCTTCACTTGCACCAGCAGAAGCAGATAACATGCCATTGAGGCCTACATCATCATCTGATCCAGGCTTGCTACTTTTACCATGTACAACTTTGCTATTTGTCAACAGGCCTGAAGGAGCACTAACCGAAGGTAAAGGTCCTGCTGCAGCTGACATTCCCAGTAGGCATGCACTTGGGATTGAAACAGGGAGATTAAACTGTGAGAGGCTCTGTAATTCAAAAAATCATCCATTAGTTAGCAGTTGAAACAAGCCTGTAACCCAATCAAGAAGCTTAGTTTTATGAATCAGATTCCCAGTATAAATTAATTGATGAAATATAGCTTGATAAACACCCCCATTGTGGCCTCTAGACGTAGCAAATAGTTTATGCACTCATCAACTCTCTTTATCGATGAATTGCTTCTAGGATGGGCTTCAGGTTAAAATCCCATCAGTAGGTTAACCCTAGTCATCCAAATTTTTAACCTTATTCTGAATCACTGCATGCAGGTTTATGAATCAACCAACAGAAAGCTACAGAACAAACCGTTAGGATCACCTGTAAGCAAATTATTAAAGGTATAGCCCATGAGGTGACATATTGATTGGGTGAGATTCATCCATGAGCACACAAACTTATTGGCATATGTTGATAGGGCCACAATGGGGTGTGGATGATCATGGAGCCAGAGCAAGCTGGTAGCTGATATGAATGAAATCAACATGTTCATGAATCATCAGAATCAACAGTTACTGTAACTAGAACACACAAGGCATCACAATCTGGTAACCAGAAACGGCGAATAGCTAACATCCAGCTGCCAATTTATGCATGCCACTGGAATGCTCTGATACCATTTGAGGCACAAAAGAATCAAATTGTAAAATATATGTAGACTCATGCATGAACGCAATTAAACAGTATAAAAAATGTTGACCTGAAAGTATAAAGTGATAAACCTAACCCCAAGATCCACATCCAGTAAAAAGCAAGCAAGCAACAAAAAAAAAAAAAAACAGAAACTACCACTGCTGCACTGCCTTTGCTGTACATCTAGCACAGATCCAGAATGGTTTATGACTTTACATCCCACAGAGGAGATATTCTAGATCAAATTTGATATGATCAGACAAGCATAAACATTTTCCAATGTAGTGTTGTTTGACTATTTGCTAAGTTTTTTTTTCCTGACCGTCCAAGAACAAGATAGATCAGATGATTAGGATCATATAATCAATCAGTTTCTAACCTAAGATATCCCTTAGATTTAGATCCATTGAATGGTGAAACCAACTGTGCTCTGTGTTGTCACATGTAGGGCAATGGCACGGAACAGCACAGTTTTCCAGTCTTCTTATCCTTACTTGAGTATTCTACTTTGATGACTCAGCAGCAAAGGTTTTATGTCAATGAAAAGTATGCTCATAAAATCACAAAGAGCAACTGGGAACAAAATATACCTGAACATCATCAACAACAATCCGATTTACACCATGCTCCATCGGGCACATATCCCCTCTCAGACAAAATCCACGTTCCTCAAAGTCTCTACACCGTTGACGGGGCATGCCAATACTCAAGGAAGGATTGATCGGTGGCCTGAGTGTTCCTTGTAAACCAAGCGAATGGAGCGTATCCAGACCCCCATTGGGCATTCCTGGAATTAATCCAAATGCACTCCAGGATGCACTGTGTGTCGTTGCAGCATTTGGCAATCCCCTTCCTGGAAACAGGCTAGAAGGCATAGGTCCCTGTGGAGCCATTTGTGATGCAAAATCAAGTGTGTCCACAGAACTGAACCTGGAATAATGTTGGTTCCAGGGACCAGAACTCTTTCCTCTTCCTCTACTGGAGGAAAGACGACCCAAAGATGCTGATAAATCAAATGGAGCACCAGGGTCACCACGAAATGCTTGGTTTACTCTGGTCCTCTGACTTAAATCAAACGGAGCCCGGGGCATTTGAGATAAGATAGGACGTCTTTTCTCAAACTTTGCAGAGAGGTCTCTCTCTGATTGAGGAAGGTTATATTCTTTCCGTGTTTCGCTTGGCTGAGAATCACTTTCCAGAAACAGCTGCCCATTTTCAAAAGGTCTGTTACGCTTTCTGTTTGGCCTACTATAGAATTGTTCTTGTGCATCTTTGTCAAAAGACTGAGACCGGGTCTCCCGCCTACGATGCTTATGATTGCGATCATCATCGTCGTCGTCACTAACCTCTTTCTCCTCAGGATCACTGACATGACCAGAAGAAGAAAGGCCCTCTGCCTTTGGAGACGAAATTTTCAGTCCTACTGAATCCTCTCCAATGAAAGATGGAGAAGGTTCAACTTGCTTGATGGCATCCAAACTCCCAGCAGATGCTATGACTGAACCATCCTCTAGGGCCTGGAACAACTTTGTGATGAAAGACTTGGTCCCTGCAAACATGAATAAAAGTTGAAGCAGTGGGCAGCAACCTAGAATAAAGAGAGATTACAAATATGTATAATCTATAGAAGAACTGATGAGAGAACTGCAGTTTTCTCCCACTCATGCCCATGAAAAAAAATGCAGATATTATATTTCACAAAAATTATCCAAATACGCCAAATTCACAACATGAACAAAATTGCTTTGCACATAATGGGAGAATTGGCTGTGGTTGATATGTCAAAGACTGACACACTCTTGCATTTCGTTTTCTATGTTCATGACTTTTGTAAACAGATCTCCCACTGGTTTATTTGGCAGTTCCCGGGTCTGAGACAATGGGAACAATCTCCCAATTCTTGTTTATCATAATAATTGAGGCTATAAGTGAACAACACAAACCAGAACAAGAAAAATATCTGGGAATGTTATAAAGTGACCAAGAACAGCTCATCAATATTTGGGCCAACTCCAGGGGGCCTTGACCAGGGATTGGGCCAACTCCGTTGGTCTTCACTGAGTGTGTGTTAAGGGTTTCCGTTGTCCCTCGTTTTCTTGTTAGGGATTCTTCCCCTTTTTGCCCTGCGGGGATCTCTCATCCCCTCTTTTGTATCCTCTCTTCTTTTTTCTAGTTTCCAATAAAGTTTTTTTTGCTCATTCAAAAAAAAAAAAAGCTCATCAATATTTCACCTCCGTTTAACTGATTATACAATCATCATGTGCCCAGCCCCCTTTCCCACATTTGGATCTGAGAAAGTAGGAAAAAATAAAATAAAAGAACTCTCATGCTGAGCATCTTGCTAGATCCAGTGAGTTACTTAAGCTTCTCGCCTGACATTTGATCAGTTTCCATTATGGATTCCTCTTCTTTTAGGTGTTCTTTCTATTTTCTTGTCATTAATAAAGTTTCTTCAAACAATAACAAAAGGTATGTATTAGTGGCTAAATATAAAATTAAAGCATTTGCAATAGACTGTGCAGTGTGCACCCACTGCAAGCAAATCTTCCCCCAAAGATATAGCATTTTTTTAAAGGCACGTTGAAAGTTAATTAATCCAAGTAACAATCACATAAAAACCTGCTATCAGCCAGACTAGAACAAATTCTATTAGAATGAATGGGATGAATTAAAAACAACCAGCTCAGGTAGTTTTGCATTCAACCAATCGAAAAACGTAATTTAGAAACAAGTTAAAACACTAGACAAGTGCTTTTAGTCATGGTAGGATTGCACTACAGACCACTATAGATCCAAGATCTCTTTGCATTAGTTATAGATGAGCAGACTAGGCCTATATAGAAGAAGGTCCTATGATGCGTTATGTTGTTTGCCAATGATGATATTAGAGAAGGAAGAAATGCCAAGTTGGAACTATGGAGGAACGCTTTGAATCCAAAGGTTTTAAGATATTTCCGGACTAAGTAAAACACGTGGATTACAATTTTATCTATAAAAGAAGACTACAATTTTAGTAAAAATAGGAGTAGAAACATGAGAGTAGTTAAAATTGATGACGAAGGGGATACCACAAGCAACCATTTCATTATCTTGGCTCAATCATCCATAAGCAATGGGAGATCAAAAAGAATGTGGCCCATAGATTTAGAACAGGGTGTAAGATGTAGAGGTGTGCTTCAAAAGTGCTATGTGATCATCATGTACCATTAAAATTGAAGAGAAAATTTTTATGAGACAGCTATAAGAGCAGCCATGCTTTATGGAGTAGAATGTTGGGCAATCAAAAAACAACACATACACTGGATAAGTATCAATGAGACCAACCATGTTTCACCAGCTTGGTGATGTTTTGTTTTCTGCTTTTTGATTTTGAATAAATTTTGCCATTTTATCTCCCCCCTCCCCCCCCCGCCCCAAAAAAAAAAAATGAGACCAGCCATGTTTTATGAAGCAGAATGTTGGGCAATCAAGAAAAAACAAATACATAGGATAAGTGTCAAGAAGATGAGGATGTTGAGACATATGAGTGACAAAACAAAAAATTATAGAATCCAAAACAAATGTATGTGAGGGAACTTATGGGTAGCACCCATAGGTGACAAGATGAGAAAAAGTTGCCTATGATGATTTAGTCATGTGCAACAAAGATCAATGATTAACCCAGTGAAAAGTGGTAAGGTTTAGTTGAAGGTGTTAACAAAGACAAAAATAAAATCTTGATTCGAATTGAAGTATTGAGAAAAGACATGAATGCTTATGATAAAGGTCATTACCCAGTGTTGGTCCCGTAACTACATGGTGCTGGGAGGGTTGGAGTGGAGACAGAACTAACCTTTGGCTTTTTTTGCACAAAGTGGCTGCTCACAAGACTCGAACCTGCGTTTCCACACTGACAGCCCAAGCCACTACCATTGCACCAAAGCAATGACCCTAAAAATATAGCCCTAACATGAATGCTTATGATTAACTGAAAAATATAGCCCTAAAAAGAGTGGAATGGCGGAATTGGATTTGATGTCGCCAACCACAAGCAGTTAAAATATGGCTTTGTTGAATTGAGTACATCCAAATACTAAACAATGCAATAGAATGAGTAGCTTCATGCACCAAATGTGGGTTGATACCAACTACTCAATGACCACTGGGATATGAAAAGGTACAAACGAAAATAGATTAAAACCTCAACTTCCAAAAGACTTAAGTCTTCAAAACATGAGTAACACTTCATAAACTGCACCCAAATGAGCTACTATATTATGCACGTAATTACACGGCATAAAAAAAGTAGGTAAACAAACATGCAGTCACCTCAAATGAAACATACCCTGACCCAAAAATTCAACTAAGTTCTCAGCACAGAGATTTTGTAGCTCTTTAATAGGTTTGTCCTTCTTTAACAATGTTGCCACATATTCCGCCAGAATCACAGGGTCAGCCTCCGTCCTGCCAAATGCAAACAACCTTTGTCAGGACTTATTCTAGAATGGTCTCAACTGCAAATGGTAACATGATGAGTACAACAAACCTAAGTCATGTTAAGTAATATTACAAACCAAAAAATAAAGAGGCCCGTAGGCCACATGATGACAAGGTGTTCTACTTCAATATAAGTTGGTAAGATATATTCCCAAAGGATGATGGATGAGTGTCAAGAGAAGGAAAAAATAAAAAATAAAAATATATAAATAAATAACATTAACCTATTCCCACTCCAAGGCACAAATTGATGAACGGTACAAGTGATTCAGAGTCAGTAACCATTAAGCATGGACAACAATGGATTGCAACTTGCAAGTTCCACTTTCAGGACCTCCATCAACCATCAGCTGATTTCCATGTGGTAGGATATTTTTTGAGAGCAACTACCACATGTTTCTCTCTCTCACCGCTATTATAATTATACCTTGTCTGACACTAAGCCTCAGTATAAGGCATCACCCTATTTCCCACCTACCCCCCTTTGTTTCCAATGGCAACCTCTACCCTATGCCTTGAAGGAAGGTTCGCAGATTTTTCATGATGCCTTTCCAAAGCACCACTCCATGGTTAGAAAAAACCAGGCATTTGTCCCAACCATTTGAATACCACATGTAGCTTCTATGATCCTTCTCCAAACCCTAATATGCTCAACTCTGAAGCCCCACACACTTCTTCGTGAAACTTTAGATTCCATTAATTATTTGGGAATTTTAAGTCAAGAAAATGATCCCCTTTAGTAAAGAATAAGATTGACTATCTTTCCCCACCCAACTCGACTGTTGCCTTTGAAGTTTGAACCAAGCAATTTGTTTTCTTGAAAATCTTTCTTTAGATCTCCAATTACTCCCAAGGGATATTTTGGAGTAAAATAAAGCTGTGTTCTTTAGAAGAGATCTCTCCTTGCAGTTCTTTGAAACATTAGGGATGAAAAAAAAAAATTCAAGAGAAGAGTAAGTTTTTTTGGTTTTTTCAGTTAGTGACATCATAGAGAAATCCAGTAAGTGGTGTTCTTGTGGGCCTCATCTTCGAAATGGATTAAAGGTTTAAGCAATTGAGGGATATTGAGATGGCTTGGTTCGGTCATCGCCCTCCATAGCATATCAGTGGCTTGACACCCCCCCCCCCCATAAAAAAGGGGGAATACAGTTAAAGACATGGGTACCTTGGGAATTGAAGATCTATTTAGAGACAGCAAGGGTTAAACTCTTTATGTTTTTCCAGGACTGGTTAAGTAATGTAATTCCAATAAAGTTGACATCTCAGGCTGTGTTTCGCACCGCTTATAACATTGGGTAACTACTTCTAAGAAGGCACTTCCATGAAAGCACTAAATGGTTACTGCAGCAATGCTTATTGAATAAAATAATGTTTGGTAAAGCTAGGGGGGGAAAAGTGCTTACTGACAGATAAGTGTTAAGTAAACCCCATCTTAGCTTTTTCTTGATTTTGTTCCCATCCCTTCTTGCCATTATAACCTTTCTCTCATTCTTCCTTAATATTCATTGGCCAAAAAGGACCATGAAATAAATATGTTTTCTCTTTAATTTTTAATTTTTTGAAGCTCTTTCTTATTTTCCTCAACTTGTTTAGAGTTCTGCTTGTCCCCATTATTCTCTTCTTTCCCTTCCTACCACTTCTACCTTATGATGCACAAGTAAAACAGAAGCAACAGAAGAAGGATACTTGGGAAAATTAAACAATTGTTTAAAGAATCTTTTGCCTCTTATGATATATGCTACCACTTGTAATAACTTACACCATGCAATGTTCAATGCATGTGTAATAAGAAGAAACCAGGTTGGATTACCTTCAAACTATGAAACTTGGACACAATCATCAAAAAAAAAAATCTATATAACATAGACACATGTGCAAATGACAGTGTTATACTTAAAGAGGTGTCAGTCAAAACAGGGATTAAAACAAAATTGGTCGTTATGACACAAGGTAACTTTTAAGTAAAAATTCACACCATGACATGTCTGCCAATGCTTGGGTGATCAAACTAGAAGAAAGTAAAATTCAAATACCATGCTCTAGTGGCATAAAACTTGGAATGATTAAACTAATAGCAAAGTTACTCAATACATATCTCCACCTAAAACAAAATCTACTATTCAAATCCTTAGCTACGGACATGACTTCCATTAAATTTACATAAGAGAAAAAAAAATAAAGGTAGAACATATTCCCTTTCCAAACTCCATAGCCTGAACTCTTTGAGGTCCTGCAGCTCAAACTAGTTAGGTGTTAAATTTAAATTTCCATCTTCAGTTACAGAATTTGACTCGATTCCTCATCCTATTAACCTAAAACGAACTGAACAAAAATTGTTAAAACTGTTTGAGACCTAATTTCAGTTCAGCAATAGCATAATATCGAGAACAATTTAACTCCATACAAAAATACACATGATGTGTAAAAAATCGATCAAAAGACTGATCAATAAATTTTTTACGCGAGAAGCGAATTATGCCTGGTCATCGAATTGATGGTTTCAAGACCGACAACGAATTCCACTTCTCAAACTAGGTCTTTACGCAGAAGGGATGTTTTAAACATCGAATATGATCAGGACACTAACTGTTGTAAAAATCAAATTAAAAAAATAATAATAATAGAAGAAGCCTAAAACCAATAACGAACGCCAGAACAATTTAGGTATCCAACGACTGAAGAGCGAAAAAATACAAAACTCCAGAATCGAAGATCACTTACAAGGGTCCGAGATTCTTCACGAGATATCCAGTTAACGACGACTCTTCAAATTTCATATCTCCAACCATTCCTCTTCATCGTCTGTGACCAACCGCAAGGAAGATGATACCGTGGAACGCCATTAATGGAGAATATAGCTTGCACAGACGATGCAGAACCGTAATTGTGAAACAATCATGGAGGTTTTGTCGAAGATTTCTCTGTAAGAGCGCGCTGATAGGGTTTTTCCAGAAGCTATTTCTAGTCGGTAAGAAGCTAGGAGATTTTCTCTCTTTCTGCTTGCTCTCTTTTTCTCTTCTTTTCCCTTCGCCTAACCAATAGAACAAAAAGGAAATAAAAAAATCTTAACAAACTGGAGTTTGGAAATAAAAATAAGATAATAATGCAATATATGATTTAATGACCAAAATGCCACTATCATTTCTTTAAATTAGCTAAAATAGCATCGAATTTCTGGACCGACCTGCCCTAGGGATTTGGTCTGGCTTGATTAGTAAAGGGGGGAATGGGCAAAATTGGCCCGCAGAAGACCAGTTCAAACTAAGTCCAACAAGGGCCTGAGCCCCGAAATTTTATTTCGGACTGAGCTTGGACCTACCTTTGTCCAGCCCGAGGCCCAAACTTTTACATATATAATAATATATTAAATACTTAAAAACTATCAATATTACATGGTTTAATTGATTAAAATGTTTTTTTACAATTAGTATTAGATTCAAGTTCTAGTGAAGTCAAACCTTCTATTACACTTAAGCAAAGGGGGGTAACCCCCTCTATATTTAATATTCATTTCTTCCTTTCATTTTAAACAAGCACGTGGACCTCATTTTGCTATTTATTTCAAGTTGTTTCATAAAGAAGTTAATTTATCTATAATTTTTTAAATCCCATCTTAACATTTTAAATGCAACTTCTTAAAACTCTCAATATATCCTAAATTTTTGTTATATTCTTTTTTTAAAGACACATCTCTTATGTAACGTTTCCTAATTGAAACAATGTTAGGTATTTTGTCTCTTCTTCAAGGATAGTCACATCATTTACTATGTTTCTTCTTTTTTTTTAATTCAATTCCAATTATCTTATACGTATACACCATCTTTTTTTCCACACAACATTGCCCTTGTCTCTTCTCCATCCTTACTAAACTACATTATTTCATTTAACCAAAAAAAATAAAGACTTATTTATTGACGAAAACCAACAAGTATGCACTTCTCTTTCTTTCCTAATTTTGTTTTTTACTTTTGTTTCTACTTTTTATTTAAACAAAAAATCTTATAATCTCTATAATTCAAACATACTAATCTCTTTCTAAATCTCTCTTAGCAAACCATCTCGCTAATATCTCTCATTTTTAATAGACATTAATTGAATAAAAAATTATATAGTTGTTTAATTAGTTTTTTCATCGCATTTTTTAACAATTGCCTATTATTTATTTTTTTATGTGATGCCTGAGCTTACACAGATTCACTCGCTAGTATTTTTTAAAATAAACAATCCTTATAATTTAAATATATAGTTTTATATGTTTTTTAAAACTAATAGAATTGTGTAGTTCAATTAGGTTGCGTTTGGTAGCCTCCTATAATGAAATCATTTCATTTGAGTTTCCCAAGGCTTTTGTAACCACAATGGAATGGTTTGTAATAAACTCATTCAGATTTGCATCGATTTGTACTTGATAACCTCAGTCATTTCATTTTATAGAAACACCTAAGATGATTCATTACTAATTGTAGTTAACAAATCAGTATAAATTGGAATGAGTTCATTACAAACCATCGCCGCATGGCTACAAATGCTTTGAAAAACTCAAATGAAATGAGTACATTACAGGTAGCTGCCAAACATGCCATTAGTTAAAGCATTAGTTATTACATGATAGGTTTAGAGTTCAAACCTGTATCTCAACATTAAATTCGTTTTAAATCATGGACCGGCCCAAGGCCCGATCAATTAATTAGGCTTTTGGATTGGGTTAAGGCTGTCAACTATCCGATTATTATCCATGTTCGATTTGTATTCGATCTGCTAATATTTGATTTGAAGGCATTTATATCCGATTCGATTATTTGATTAAATATTCATATTCGTTGAAATTAATATATAATTTATATTTATGTTATAATATTATAGGACATGTTAGGTAGAATACAACATATGAATACTACAACCTTAAACTTTAACCCATTCCCAATTTGAATAAAAGAAAGCTCCAAGTAGCCAGTTCCCCATTCTCTTGCTGATATTTCAATTAGCTTTTTTCTTTATAATTCCTAGGTCCTTATTGTTTTCATAAATATCCGTAAAATATTCGAATTCAATCCGATATTCAATTAAATAAACAAATACAAACACAGATTTGCCTATATCCGATTTGTTTCCAATCATTGACAACCCTAGATTGGGTTCAAGGTTTAACTATAGACTTCCCTTCATGTTTGGTGAAACCAACTAAAGTCAGCCTAAGGTGAGACCAATATCAGGGGACACATCAACGCAAAAAAGTGAAAGGCATCCCCAAAAAGCGTAAGTCACTTTTTCAATGTTGATGTGTTGGCCCCTAATGTCAATCTCACCTTAGGGTGACTTTAGTTGCTCACCAATTCCGAGGCGAACTATGGGATTTGTTTGAAAGCAAATCCTCTGCAACAAGTTTAAAATACATCAATTGGAAACTGTCGTCAAACCAGGATATGTATACAAAAATATTAAATTTCAATCTTGGGTGGGAATTTTGATACACGTGCCATGTTGTAAACATGTCATTCTTCAATGGTAGTTTCCAATTAATGTATTTTAATCTTGTTACAGATGATTTATATTCTGTTTGATATGACCTAATCGGGGTTTAGACTGGGTTAAGTTTTTAAATATAGACTTGGACTGTGGTTCGGCATGGTTTAATCAGGTTTTGAATTGGATTCAAGTTTTAACCCTAAATAGGGAGTACAATAGAGAACCTGAGATCCGATGTGAACAATCAGTCAAAGGAGTTGAGATTAGAGCCGGTGGGTGCATTCACTCGCTGTACCTTTTGTATGATGGGTGAGTGAGGAGATGGGAATAGCGTATTTGGTATGACCTAATTGGGCTTTGGATTGGGTTTGAGTTTTAAATAAAACTCAGATTGGGGTTTGGTATGACCTAATCAGGTTTTGAAATGGGTCCAGGGTTTAAAAATAGACTCGGATTGGGTTTGAGTTGCACCAGGCTACCAGCCCATGCTCGTTACAAAGGGATCTTGAGTGTTTACAGTTTATTTAAGTATTTCCATCTTCCTTCTATTTTCTTATTTTCAGGTACAGTTTGCCCCCTTTCTATGTTCCACCTGTTGACCTGGCCCATGTCTTGCCCAGCCTTGTACACGAGGCGAATTGGGTTCAGGTCATTGTTAGTGTTAATTCGGATAAGATTGGGTTAGCCAAGAAAACCATACTAAAACTCAGCTATTTCTCAATGAGGCCATTTTATATGAGAGGGTGTTTTTTAATAATCGAATTGTTTTCAAGGGTGCTCTTGCCCAAACCAATTGTGATGATTTTAATCTGAGATTTGAAAATAGTGGTTCACAGAATTGGTCATCAGAAATCAAATTAAGTTTTATTAAGGAGTTCTTAAATTGTCCATCTGATTTCTAATTTAGAGTTGTTTAGATATTCCTAATTTGCTTCTTAACCCAAAAAAAAAACCTTTAATAGTTTAATTGTTCATTGAGTAAATAGCAACGGATTGTGACCTTAATTTTAAATTTTAAATAGAAATGCATGTTTAAATGGTTCGAGTGGGTTATTAT
>JAOXJP010086370.1:0-21878 GCA_025762735.1 Platanus orientalis | reverse complement strand
GGTTATTATACTGGCTTTTAGCTTGATGCAACCCTCCTTCTTTATGAGGGACTGACGATATCTGAAGATACAAACATTCATACACAAGAGAAGCCAATAACAAAAATGAGGTAGGAATAATAGTAGACAAAAATCTAAAAGAGAAAGTCATAGATGTTAAAAGAATAAGTGATAGGATTATTGCAATTAAATTTTCTTAAAAAAAAATTAATTAACATAAAGAGTGTTTCTGCACCTTTGGGATTAGATGAAATCATTAAAAAACAATTTTGGAAAAACATAGATGAACTAATTCAAGGAATTCTTGGGGGTGAAAGAATTTTTATAGGATGTGACTTAATATTGTGTTTGGTTTCACTGAACTAGATTTCTACATAATTGAAAACCATGGAATAAAATTATGCAAATTTGAAATTCTACTATTTAGATACCATGGATGAATTAGGTTTTGGCTAATACAAGGTTTCTTCACATCATGTTGGGAATCAAAGACTATAACTTTTGGAGAATCAAATTGTGTGAATAGACATCCTAGATCAACAATGGAGGTTGCTTTGCAAGTACAGAGGCCCGTTTGATACAAAGCAGGAACCTACTTTGAGAGAAGAGCCCACTAGAAGTTCAAATAATCTCTTGGGTTCTTCTCTCATAATTAACCCATCTTCACAATCATCTCCATGGTATAAGGATTATGCAATTGGGGTTTCATATCACATTATCACAAATGCATACTTTTTTTAAGGCGGAGACCAAGAAAAAGTCAAATTCTAAGGCTAAAGGCCCAGCTCCATAAGGGTTTCAAACCAAAAAATACGGGTTTTCTTACAAATACCCAAGAAGCAACAGCAACATACAACATTGCCCCTAGAGTACAAAGGATTGAACATAGTGACCAATTTCGACATTAGCCACTACATTAAAAATGCACAATTACAGCCCTTACAACAGCAACAACAAACCACAATCCACCTTATTGAAACACTAGAATCGGTACCATCTCAATTACCCAACCCAAAAACCATCAAGCCATTGTCATAGACCTCATCGAAAAACACCCCTAAAGCGTCAACATGGATTATGAATTCAACCCGTTGCCCATCCCTAGTATCACCTTTGAGAAGTTGAGTGAATATAATGGATTTGAAGAGTACATAGATTTCTTATTTGAGAGCTCAAAGGGATTAGCTTGGATGGAATCTTTGAAAACTCAGGTGAGCTCGAGGGAGACTTCTTGGGAGATGTGGAAGAGCAAAGTGCTAATTGTGGTTTAATGGGGGAAAGCCTGTCTTCTTCAATAAAAAGTTTGGTTCAGTATCCATATTGCATTATCGCTTAAGAAGGCGATGGAAAGGAGAACCTGGCATGGCCAACGAACGAACACAAGTGGTGATACCAATGTTGTTGATGTCCTAAAAAATGGAGTCCGTCATCCCATGAGCTAGAGAGAACAAAATGACCGTTGAATAACAACATCTCGAAGAGATGAAGATGGAGAGATATAAGATCCCCCATGAGAGGAAAGTAGGAGGAGTAGGACGTTGGAAAATTGTTGGGATTGAGTCACTTTGTCGCAAGGAATTGGAAATAACACCATCTCCTAGTTAATTGAAATCTGAAGAATAAGGTGTTCAATTCAACATATCAATTTCGTGAGGATTTCATCCAAATCTTCTATTTCTACCCATTTAACATGCATCCAAATGATGGAAATAGAATTGGGTCATTCGATTCCATTTTCATTCCTCCAGTTTCCTGAATCCAAACATACCATCAATGGACATGTGGGAAAAACTGGTATTGGATATGAGGGAGTATATGGAGGATATGAATTTAAAGAAAGAAATGTGGCTGAAGAATCAATCATGGAATTTGCAATGAAATATGATCTTACAATAGCAAACACATACCTCAAAAAAAAGGAATAGCATTTGGTTACTTTCAAAAGTGGATCAAATAGAAGTTGGATAGACTTTTTTCTTAATAAGAGGACATTAAGGTTAATATGTAAAGATTGAAAAGTTATTTCAGTGGAGAGTCTAACTACACAACATAGGCTAATGGTGTTAGATGTCATATTAAAAGATGGAAAAGAAATAAACGAAAAATTAATTACACAATAATTAAATGGTGGAACCAAAAAAATGAAAAAATAACAAAATTTAGAGATAAATTGAAACACAAAGGAAAATTGAATTTTGAAGAGGATATAAATGTCACGTGGAATGAAATGGTGTATTGTATTAAAAGAGTAGCAAAAGAGGTTGTTCGAGAATCTAAAAGAAAAGTGCAACTATCCAAACAAATTTGGCAGTGGAATGATAAAGTCCATACAACCATTAGAACTAAAAGATCTTGTTATAAGGATTGACAGAAGACTGAAAATATAGAACACTTAAAAATAAAATAAAAATACTAAAAAGGAAGCTAAGAAAACTATACGTGGTGCAAAATCTAAGGCATATGATAACTTTTATCTTAAGCTAGGTACTAAGGATGGTGAGATGGGTGGATATAAACTTGTTAGAATAAGGGATAGGAAATTGAGAGACCTAAACCATGTTAGATGCATTAAAGGTGAGGATCAAAGAGTTTTAGTAAAGAACAAACAGATAAAAGAAAGGTGGATGAGCTATTTCCAAAAATAATTAAAGGAGGATAATGTTGGGAATTCTGGTTTAGGAATCGGTAGAGTAGAAAAAATTACAGATCATAAACACATTCGTAGGATTAGAGTGTCAAAGGTCAAGAAGACTTTAAGGAGGATGTATATAGGAAAGGCACTAGGACCAAATGGTATCCCAACTGAGGTTTAAAAATGTATGGGAGTGATAGCTTATCATGGTAAACTAAGTTTTTTAACAATATAAATATAATTAAAAAAATTCCAGATGAGTGGAGGAAAAGTAATATGGTTCCTATCTACAAGAACAAGAGGGATATTCAAAATTACACCAATTATCGTGGGATCAAGCTAGCAAGCCATACAATGAATCTATTAGAGAGAGTGATTGAGCATCGACTAAGACATGAAACTAAAGTGTCTAAAAACTAGTTTGGATTTATGCTTGGGAGATCAACAACTAAATCTATTTTCCTACTTCGGAGATTGATGGAAAAATATAGAGAGAATAAGAGAGATTTTCACATGGTCTTTATTAACCTAGAAAATGCATATGATAGAGTACTAAGAAAGATCGTTTGGTGGGTTTTGGACAAGAAAGGGGTCCCAAGTAGATATATTAACATAGTTAAGAATATGTATAATGGAACAATAACTAGTGTTAGGACAATCAGGGGAGATATAAGTGAGTTTGCGATCACAGTAGACTTGCACCAAGGGTTAGCGTTGAGTCCATACCTTTTTAACTTAGTTATAGATTAGTTGACTAGGCATATATAGGAAGATGTGTCATGGTGTATGTTGTTTGTTGATGATGCAGTGATGATTGATGAGACTAGAAATGGGGTAAATGTCAAGTTAGGATCATGGAGGGATGTTTTAGAATCAAATGGTTTTAAGATAAGTTGGACTAAAATAGAATATATGGAATCAAGATTAGAAATGAGGGAGTAATTAGAATTGGTAAGAAAGAGATACCTCAAGAGTGACCATTTTCATTATCTCGGTTCAATCATGCCAAAGAGGGAGATATTGTAGATGATGTTACTCATAGAATTATAGTAGGATGGTTGAAGTGGAGAGGCTTCTAGAGTATTGTGTGATAAACAAATAGCACTATAATTGAAGAAAAAAAATATAAGACAGCTATAAGACCAGCCATGCTTTATGGAGTAGAAAATTGGGCCAGAGGAAAGCCAAGATTGACATGTGTTGAAGTGGTAAGGAGTGACACGGCCGCTTGTAATTTAACGGTAGATATGGCCCTGAATAGGATGGAATGGCAGAACATGATTCATGTAGCCAACCCTAAATAGTTGGGATAATGTTGTTTGTTGTTATTGCTGTTGTAGATAAATGCAAGTAAAACAACTCAAGCTTTTATGGGTTTTTTGATAAATACATGATAGATTATTTTATAAAAACTTACATATTTCTTCTTATTCTTCTTCGTAGCAGGGTATATTTCCTTGTCTTTTTTTTTTGGTAAGTATTAATGTATTAGTGACTCAATAGTCATAACCTACACCAAACCATCTCTAGTTGAGATGAATGTGGTATGGTCTCTCAAGGGAGAGTTTGGGTTTCAAGTCCCCTGGGCAGCATCCCTAATGGATTGGGTTGATGTTTTCCCTCCCCGCCAATGGTAGTCTGGGTTCATCCTGTGTGGCAGTAGCTGGTCCAAGTGGCCTTACAAAAAATACTACAAGGGACATACTTTTTTTTCTTCATTATATGTATGAATTTTATGGAGGGGGGATTGGTTAATCACCAAACATCCTTTGATATAAAAATTATCGACCCCATTCCCAATTTAAGGCATGAACTAATACTCTTACACCCATTAGTCAACTCATGGTAGGGGTGACAATTAGGAATGTAGGTAAAGTGGGTACCATATGGTTAACCCGAATCCAACTCGATCAAACCTAACCCTAACCATAACCAGGTCAACCTTATAAATTAGGTAAGGCAACATAAAAAAAAAGAGAGGAAAGAGATAGAGAAAAAGACCTCAAACATCTAGTGGTTTTATATGGATGAGTTTAACCCAAACCCACTATAGTTATGACATGAAACAATGCTTTTATAGAGTAAGGGTGGCAACGGTACGAGCTTGATATACGTTTTGGTCAATTCAATCCCTAATTTAAAATACAATTTACAACTTAAATGGGATGGGTGAAAGATGAAGGGGAGAAGGTTTCAATACAATACAACATCCCAACAACTTAAGTTCCGCTACACGAATCATTTTCTGTGATTCATTATAACTTAGGCCATCCCTCACCGCTTCAGCCAATGACAAATTTGGCCCTCCTTTTTACCTTTTTTTTTAACACTATCAACTTACACCACATTTATCTTCTTCTTTTTCTTTTGGGGGGGGGTATTACAACTTACACTATATCATTCCCTTTAATTGGTGTAGTCATTTGTTGCATAGGAGTGAACAATCTCATAGCAACTCAATTAAGTTGGATAAGCCATTGTCTTCCAAATCTCATTGAGATACCATCTAATTCAAAGGCCCTTCTTACTTCCTGGCTACCTCTTTTTTCAATACTTCTTTAGCTTCAAACAATTTGATTTTATGATAGTACCAGTTGTCTCAAATCTCATCGGCACTATTTTTTTTATAAGTAATAAAAATATTGATTTTTCTTTTAGGCCAACAAAATATTCCAATAGGAACCTTCAATAAATTAGGAAAATAAGAGAGAGGTGGACAAAGTGAGAGAGAGAATGACCATTCAAAGACATCAACCTTGTTGGATGGGCGAATATGAGACAATTCTGGCTTTGGAGTTGCAATTATTTGGCACCCTGACAGGCCTAATTGTTTGGCCCAACCAACATTCATCATTGTTTTCAACCCCAACTGCTAGCATGGTTAGGCTTTTGCTTGTTGGGCATCCCTCATGGGAAGAGGGACCCACAACCCAATCATATATATAAAAACAGTAGCCTCATGCCCCTTTCTCTCTCATCCACGTGGACATTGTAATTAAAATTGTGTTCAATTTTCCAAAATATCCTCCCTCCCTTTCTCTTCCAACATTTCTCTTCTCATTGAACTTGGAGCCATATCCTCTGGTCCACAATGTTGGTGCTCCACTAGTAGTCCAAGACACAAAGAGGTGGGACCCATACATTTTTTTTTGCAAGTTGGCTTTTCAAAAAATATGTGGACCCCACCTCCTTTGTGTCCTGGACTACCAATGGAGCACCAAGATTGTGGACTAGGGGATATGAATCCATCCAACTCTCCCACATCCCTAAAATCTCTCCCTCTTTATTCTATCTTCCTAAAATCTCTCCCTATAATCTCTCTTCCTATTAATACTATAGATAAACCATCTTTCCTAATTTCTCTCTCTTCATATTACTAATAAATCTCAAACCACTTTCCTCTCATCCACGTGAACACTCTATTTAATTTTTTGTTCTTTAATTTTCCTAAAACACCTCCATAAATCAAGCTAACCAAAATGTCCTAAAATATTTCACATAATTTATTATCTTTTTATTGATTAAATTTCCTATTTAAATATGGAGTGCATTTTTATAAAATTTTTGTTTTACATAATATATTAAAGTCATAGTTATTAAACCCGGACCAGACATTGACCCGACTATGATACTGGGTCATTGGTTCAACCAGTGGGTCACTGGTCCAATTGTAGGGTCAATGAAACCTAAGATTTCTTTCACACATTTGGTCAAATACTTGCCGAGCATCTTCCTAGTTCTCACATTCGGCATATATACCAATGAGTTTGGTCTCAATGAAGAGGTTCGGGTTCTAAACCAAATCATTCGGGAATGTAGCTCACCACCTTCCTCAATCGAATCAACATGCAGCAAAGAGATGTGAGTCTTAGGGCCATGGTTGGCTATGGAGTCAAGAATAGCTGTTACTTCTTTCAGCTCCCGTTTTAGACGATTTACATAAACAGCTGTAATACCGTCATTTGGTGCAGCTGGTGAAGACATTTTATTGAGAGAAATGGTAGATTTGATGGGTGTATATGAAAATTCAGTTGGGATTTCTTGGTTAAAAAGATAAACATTTGGGGGTTTCGATTTGCAGGGAAGGATTGAATTCTCCACCGATTTTTTTTTTTCAGTTTTCAGTTTGAATAATAAGTGAAATGGATGTTATCCATTGAATGGAAGAATGACTGCTATTAGTTGAGAGAGAGAGAAGAATGACTGCTATTAGTTGAGAGAGAGAGAGAGAGAAAGAGAGAGAGCTAACTGAAACCCTATCAATTTTGGAGAATTTTACACAACTCAAAAACTGGTCGGTTTCCAATAACCCGGCTGGGTTTGACAGTTCGACAAAAAACCGGCTGGTTTGATTGGGTTTTACCTGGTTCATTGCATAAACGATCCAATTAGCATAAAGGTCCTGGTCACCGGGTTTTCGGTCCGAATGTCCGGTCTGGTCCGGGTTTAATAACTATGCTTGTAATACCTTGCATGCCATTTTTGAACTTGATTATTATATAGAGTAATTGACATGCTTTTCAGGACATTTTGACATTCTAGATTTAAGTATAAACTTCTTACTTGCACTGCAAAGCAATCTCTCTCTCTCTCTCTCTCTCTCTCTCTCTATATATATATATATATATATATATATATAAGTACAATCTTGTTATTTGCACAGCATAGCAATCTCCTTTGGCTTTTTTGTACAAAGTGGCTGCTCACTGGACTTGAACCTGCATTTTCATGCTGGACAGCCCAAGCTATTAACATTGCACCAAAGCAATGACCCTTGGTGAACAACACCCACCTATCTATATTGCAGCTAATCGGCTTCATCCCTTGTGAAAGTTATTAAGATGGGTTGTAAAACTTATTGAGATATGTTATCATGAACAACTTAATTAGCATTGAGAATATTTTTAAATTTTATTTTACAGGTTTGCTCCCTTTCTTGATGCAAGCATCAAATTCCAAAGATATGGGTAAAAAGCCTATGAAGCCTGAAGCAAATGAACTTATCCACGTGTTAGAGGATGTCCGCTTGGGTTACATTTTGTCTCGTTTTGGGCTGGATAGTACATGTGAGTGGTCTAGTGTTCTCTCTCTTGGTGAACAGCAACGCCTTGCGTTTGCACGTTTGTTGCTTTCAAAACCAAAATTGGTTTTATTGGATGAATCTACAAGTGCTTTAGATGAGGCCAATGAGGTATTCCTCTTTATTACACTTTATAGTAGTATATGGCTTGTTTCTGAGAGTGCTTGAAATGCATGTTCAAGATGTCGTGACTGTCCAAATAACATGGCTTCATGGTTTGTTACGAATGGGTGTGGTACACTTGTTTGAAATATGTTGCACATTCTTTTTGAATCATATAGTTTAAAGCTATGTGTCATGATGTAGTTCCCTTGTAACTAGGACACAAGCCTGAGGTGAATTTTTTTATTTGAAGCTTCTTTTTTTTACTTCACATAGTCTGGAGTTTGTCATTTTTTAAAATTGACTAATAAACTAAACAAATTGTCTAGCTTAGAGTTTTATGAAATTTTTGGTGAGATTAATGTTTTGGAACTTCTCTACATGCACATAATTTGCATCTGCTCTTAATCATTTTTATGTACTACTTACCGGAAGCTTTTAATACTCTCAACTCAGTTTATCCCAATTATATGAAATTGGCTACACAAATCCTGTTTCTGTCATTGGGTCCTATCAGAATGGGCCTGAAGCAAGTCAGGATTCATGTATAAATGAGTTTGGCAAAATGTTTTATGCCTGCTGCCAATGTGATGCAACCCTGCTCCATCTGGCTTGGAGAGGCCTGTACTTGTTCAATTCTTCAATCATGTAACCTCTTGATATTGCATACCTATTCATCTTTCTGTGTGCTGATTTGACTGTTTCCTTTTCTTCAGACCCTCGACATATTTTCTTCACAGCTTAGATCTATGGCTGTTCCATTGTCAGATTCTGATCATTTAGCTTGCCTTTTTCTTGTTTTGTTCCATCTGTTGAATACCGGCATTGACTCACCACTTTACATTGATACATACCCAGATATATCCATTGTGTCTAAGATCATATTCGGTGTTCTTCAACTTCAAACCCTGCTATGCTAGAAGGCAATGCTTGAATCAGTATGCTCATATGGTCAAACCTTATTTCTCCCTCTCCTTGTGTATTCAACACATCTCTGAAGTTTACTGCCATAATAACATTTTCTGTCGCTTTTGGTTTGTGGGAGATCCGTACTACTTGTGCACTTCATTATTGTTCCCTTTCTTCAATTATCAATTTCTTGAGATTACATCTCTATTCGTCTTCTTATAAAGCTGATGTCACTGTTTTCCTTCTCGTCAGATCCTTGATCTCTCTCTTCATAGCTCAGATCTATGGCTGCTCTCTATCTGATTCCATCCATTTGGCTTGACTTTTCTCATTCTACTCCCAGAATTTTCATTCTCTTAAAACACTGGCATTGGCTCACCAATTACAATGATACCCATCTACATATATGCATTATGTCGAAGTTCATATTCTGTGTTCTTCAACTTCAAACCCTACGACGCTAGAAGGCAATGTTTGGATGTTGATATGATCAGATCTCATTTTTCCCTCCTTGTGTATTCAACACATTCTGAATTACTGTCATAATAGCATTTCTCGTCCTTGGCAATTTTTCATTGGAGAAATTACTTTCCAATTCTTTTTCTATAAATAAAATCTTTGATCATGAGTCAAATGCTGGGGTTTAAGTAGAATCATTCCCTTCTTAGAAATGTTTTGGTGGAAAATCCTGATTAGTTTAGTTATCTTTTTCAGTAATTCCAGAATTTTGATAATACATATGAAATAATATGCGACTAAGGCTCTTGTGCCAAATAATAGACATAGATATACCAGTTCTCAAATAACAAACATGGATAAGTGGAATTCCTGGGATGTGAGGAGTTATGTGCTAGGGTTTGTAGAAGAAGGAGAAGGAAGAAGAAGAAGAGAGAAAAAAAGTACTTTGGGGGAACCGTATGGGAGTGTGTTACTCTCATACATATGAATGTATTATAATAAAGGATATTAGAGACATTACATTGAGCATTTACAAGTATACCACTCATGTGCAATGTACTCAAATACCCTTACATATTGTGCCCATATACACTTATATACACCAACACTCCCCCTCAAGCTGGTATGTAAATATTGTGCATACCTAGCTTGTAAACAATCCTACTAAGACTAAGACTATACAATCCTTTAGTCAACACTGAACATATCAGCTATCTGATCTTCAATATTCACAAAGGGCATGCAAATTTGCTTGGTTTACAACTTCTTCTTTATGAAATATTTGCTAACCTCAACATGTTTTGTTTTGTCATGCTGGACCGGATCGTGGACAAATCACATTGGATCATGTGAGTGTAATCCCAACTCTCTCAGGAAGCCACGTATTCACAACATCTCACAATTCCCATGTGTCATGGCTCAAAACTTTGCCTTTGCACTTGACCAAACTGCAACTGTTTGTTTCTTGCTAAGAAATAAGGTTAACTCCAATGAAGGTACAATAACTCGAAATAGATCTTTTATCATCCACAAATCCTGCCAAATCTGCATCAATGAAAGCCTCAACTCAGAAATCATGTCTACTATGGTATAGAAGGTCTTGACCTAAGCTCTATTTTAAGAAGCAAATAATGTGGTATGCTGCCTCAAGATGTCTGGTTGTGGGAGTATGCATAAACTGGCTAACAACTCCAACTGCATAAGAGATATTTGGCCTAGTCAAGGTCAGATAAATCAGTTTCCCTATAAGTCTCTTGTAACGTCCACTATCAATATGTTTTTAGCCCTCATTTGCATGCATGTGATGGTTAGACTCAATGGGAGTGTCACAAGGTTTACACCCTAGCATCCCAAAGTCTTGTAGGAGATCTAATACATATTTGCGTTGAGATAGGGAGTGACCATCATTGGATCTTACAACCTCAATTCCAAGGAAGCACTTAAGAGGTCCCAAATCCTTAATTTCAAACTTCTTTAACCGCAATGTCATCAACCTAGACAATAAGGGTTGTAATGGTGATGCTTCACAAAGAGAGTATGGTTAATATGGCACTGCCTATAGCCATTCTTGAGCATAGCACCTCAAAATCTCTTAAACCATGCTCGGGGAGATTGTTTGAGGCCATAGAATGCCTTCTTTAGGCAGCACACTTTCCCTTTGCCCGTGGATAGATGAAAATCATGAGGTAATCTCATGCAGACTTCTTCTTTAAGGTCTTTCTAAAAGAAGACATTCTTGATATCTAATTAAAACAATGACTAATCTTGATTTGCAGCAACTGAGATCAAGATCCTGACAGAACTCATATTTGTTACTAGAGCAAAGGTCTCATGGTAATCAATTCCATAAATCTGAGTGTATTCCTTAGCTATCAACATGGCTTTATATCGTTTAACGGTGCCATTCGGTTAGAGCTTTACCGTAAAAGCCTATTTACACCCCACTGATTCCTTTATTCTTGGGAGATCAACAACATCTTTGGTCTTTTCAAGTTCTTGCATTTCTTCCACCATTGTTTTTCATCACTGAGGCTACGATAGAGCTTGGAAAACACTGTATGGAATAGAAACAGAGGACAAAGAGGTATAGAAAGCCTTAAACTCAGGAGACAAAGAGTCATAACATACATTGTGACGATGGGGTGGTAAGTGCAAGCACAGTTACCATTTCTAACAGCAATGGAAAAATAAGAATCATTAGGATGTATAGAGGGAGCAATACTTGGAAAAGAGGCAACTTATTGGAGAGGCACATCAGAGCTAAGAGCAACCGTCTGCTTCTTTCTAGCAAATACATGAGAAATCTTCCATCCATCATTTCTTTTTAGTAGGTGTTGTCTCCATTGGAATAATCTCTTGGTCCCCTTTACTGTGACATCCATAAACATTAAGGGAATACAGTGAAACATAGAGAGGAAGAGCAACTTCATCTTCACATACACCACATTTCTCCCCTTAAAGATAATGATGGTTAGGAGAGAAGTAGAAAATAGTCTCATGAAAGATGACATACATGGAAACAATACACTTCCGAGTAAAGGGATGATAACATTTGTATCCCTTAAGAGTCGGAGCATTTTTAATAAAGATACATTTAAGAGCCTTAGGGTTTAGCTCGGAATGATCAGATTTAGGAACATGGACATAACACATGCAACCAAATGCTTTAGCAAGATGGGACGATCCAAGAGTAGAACATGAGAGAAGCTTAAGGGGATGTTTAAATACAGGAAGGCATACGGTTCATCAAATAAGCTGTAATTTGGAAAGCATTAGCCTAAAAGATTTAGGGAACATGCATATGAAACAACAAGGAACGAGTGATCTTAAGAAGTCGGTTCTTTCTCTCAACAACCCCATTTTTCTTAGAAGTATTGGGACATGTAGTTTGATAAAAGATACCATGTTGAGTGAGGTAAGAGGAAAAGGCATGAGACATATATCCCCCACCGTTATCAGAACGAAGAACCTTGAGTTTAATGTCAAATTGAGTTTCAATTAATTTGTTAAACAACCGAAAGACAAAAAACACTTCATTCTTGGATTTCAACGAGTAAATCCAAGTAGCTCAGGAGTAATCATTAATAAATGTTACGAAATAACAAAAACCCAGCAAGAAGGGAACAAGAGCAGGTCCCAAGACATCAAAATGAATAAGAGAAAAATGAGTCGAACTAAGACTCATACTTGGGGAATAGGTTTTATAATGGATATCTGAAGTAGAAGAGCATAATCCCAGAAAGAGTTTGCATAACATGGGAAATGAGAGATAGCCAAGACAAGAATTTCAAAGAAAAAGATGATCATGCTGAGAGGAAGGGAGTGGAATAAAAGGGTTGGAAGACAACAGAACTGGAATGAAGGGAGAAGGCGTCTACTGAGCTGTAGAGGCAACATATAAACAACCATCCATAAGATACAACCCCTAATCCCCAAGGCCTCTACCAATCGTCCTCCTAGTCTCCAAGTCCTAGAAAATACAATAAGAAGGGAAAAAGGGTAACACTACAATTCAAAGCTTTGGTTATATGACTAACAAAAAACAAGGTTTAACTGAAAATTGGAAACATAATATACTGAGGACAACGACAAGGAAGATGTAAGAGGAAGGCAACCAGTACTAGCTACAGAAGATAAAGATCCATTGACAATACGTACCTTATCTCTATTAGAAGCAACGCGATATGAAGAGAAGAGGCTAGAGGTACCAGTCATATGATGAGATGCCCACAAATCAATGATCCAATGACGACTAGGCAAAGAGCGATGGGAAGAGACTGAAGTACCAGAACATGTAAAAGAAACACTTGGTGGCCGAAATTGTGCCATAACACGCTGTATAGAAGCTCCGAGCATAATGTTGTTGTTTGGTATTTTATGTATTGTCAATGTTTGTTCCAAAACTTCTGTTAAGTACATGTAATAAGTAGTCTTAGTGTTGGACAATATGTATAATGTAAAATATTTGGTGAGTCCAAATCGAGTCCGGAAATGTGCTACACGTCATAAATCAATACCGGAGGACCACCAAGCAACAAGAGAACAAAGATACATTGAAAACCTCAAGTAGTCTCAAGCTCTAAGGACATGTAGCCTCAAGAAGCCAACTATAATCTCCAAAGTCAAATCTAAAGGAAAATATTGGTAAATGGTAATGTTGGGTGTGTGGGTTTGGACTAATGGACTTAGAATTGACCTATTTAAATCCTATAGAAGGCCTCTAAAAAAGTTGGACCAAATTGACAAAAGTTAAGTAAAAGAAAAAGTGCTGAAAAAAAAATGACACAACTTAAAACGGTCATAACTTCTAATCTCGATGTCTGTTTAGGGCCCGTAAGTACTCAAAAAGATCGGCTCAAGATCTTTTTGAAAATGAAAACTGAAATTTTTTCGAATGCTCCAAATTTTTTTGAATGGTACCAGTTTGAATGCTCCAAAAAATTTGGAGCGGTCCAAGTGCATAGAATTGGAAATTTTTTTTATAACGGCTAGTTTTGAACAAGTCTATTTTTTATCATTGGAAAAGAGCCATTGGGAGCTTCTAAAGCATGTTTTTGCCACTATAAATAGGAGACTAAGCCTCAATGGTTTGTACAACACTTGTGAATGATTACACAATCAAATTCTTATGAAATCAAGTCGAAGTGAGAGCCTATGAGCATATAAGTTAGGTTATAATTGTCTTGAGAGCTTGAGAGCTATTCTAATAGGCAAATACTATTTAAGGTCCTTAGTCACATTAGCCTATAAGGAGGTAACCTGCATTAGAAGAAATTCTAGCACTTAAAACGAAATTTGCAATTTTCGTTGGAGCCACCAAAGGCGGATTCTCTCTACACTTGCCGAAGTCAAGTGTGTTTAGTCCATTGGAGTCACTGGACAGAACGTACCCACTTGAGAAACTGAAAGCATACTTACAAGGGAATGGATTCTTTGGAACTTGTAAGTGAATTTAGTTTTAGTTAATTTTCCTATAATAGTTTATTAGAACTATTAATAAAAATGAATAGGCTCAGGGGTGAGCTGGTTGAGAGTGGATGTAGGACTAGAGTGCCGAACCATTATAAATTTATTGTATTGTGGTGTGACTCTTGAATTGCGTTATTTTGCATTGTTTGTCTCTTAAGCAATCCCTAAAATGAAACTAGTTGCCTTGTTCTTGCTCTGTTATAGGCAACTATAAGTAACGATGGAGCCCCATAGTAATTTGCATTCGCTTGTTAATTTACTTTAGTCATAATGTTGTTTGGACTTAAGTAAATTAAATAGAATTATGTTAATCACTTGAGAACTTAAAAATAATCTAATTTGATATACTTACTAATAATCCTGTTATACTTTAAGTTATTTTCTAAGTAAATCAAAAGTGGTTTTAATAGTTAAACAAATTTTTTTTTTTAAAAAGGGTGTTGGCTAAGATCCTATTCACTCCCCCCTCTAGGATTGCATTTTGGAATTTCAGCTGTCACCAACACCAAGGTTCTCAAACTGATCAAACATAAAGAAAGAAACAATAAACACACCACAAGTAACCAATCGACTAACTTGGAAATCCTCACTCCGATGTTACCAAATACAGCCCACAGGTGTCAATAAGTAAGGCCACAAATAAATGTCCACGATCACAAGAGAAACCTCTTCACACAGATCACAAGATCACAGGCAGATTCACAACCACAATACTATCTATCACCGCACAAAGTCTCCAATAGGCTGATAGACTTTAAAAGAGCCAAACACGGCTTTGTGAAAGCATTGTTTACTCCAGCAATAGCAACTCTTATAACATAGATGCAACACAGTCCCATGGCATAAACATCAAAGTAGGACACCATAAAATCACAATACTTTGTTCATGGACAGCACGTCACAAGAGAACATAAGCATCAAACATGTCCCAAAAATGGCTACGACAAGCTCCAATGATTATACACTGTATAGAATCCACCAACAACTCACACAAATAGAATGTGGGGTTTTTTTTAATCAATAAACCTCAACCCAAAAACCAGCCCAAAAATAACAGTGAAATCATCGAAGTGAACCCCATTCAACAATTTAGAGGAATCACTGTCGCACCCCAAAACCAATCCTAGAAAGGCCATGAATTTCAACACATGATATTAAACATTCATTCCTTCATAACCTACAATTCTCATATAAATTTTTTGCTCATTCTTTTCATTCTTACACAACGGAATTGCATATCATAAATTTATAACCATCCATATCTCATAAAGCAACTTGTAATGAAATTCTCATATTCCATAAACCTGAAAACAATCCATAAACATGTCTTGGCATTCCCATTCAATTAAACTAATAGTTTGACATAAACTGAATAATCATCTAAAAATCAAATATCAAGTCTAGACTGAAATCCACTATTTATTATATTCTTTTAAATAAACTAAAATAAAATAATGTCTCAATGTCTCATGGCATAAACAAATCCATCTAACGCAATCCATCTGACGCTTTAAATCCAGTCCATCCAACTGTTACTCAGCTACTTTTTCATCATTTGTGGTGCCAAATTTGGGGTGAGATTGATAAACTCAACTGTAAACATTAAACTAAAGAGTAATTAATCAAGACCTTAACACGAATTAAAACAAAACAGATAGTTGTATACCTTTTAACAATATACAAAACTAAATAGTTAATCATAAAGAAACATATACTGAACTGAAAACAATTTAAAAGACATAACATATGGATGGTCTAAACATAACAAAACAGGTACATATAACGTAACTGAACATGTAAAACAGATACATAAGCCAATACAGATAACAGTTATACTAATTTAATCCCAGGTGAAAAGGGTTAGACACATCATTTAATCCCCGATGAGAAAAACTAAACACACCATTTAATCTCCAGTGAAAAGAACCAGAACATTCACACCATAAACTAGGTGTGATGGGTATCATCATTCATCTCCCTTGATGGCAAAGAGTGGCTTATGTCGAAAAACAATAACATAAGACAATCAACAATAACAGAAAACAATAGCAATAGCAGTACATAACATAGAATAATCCATAACAGAACATAAACAAATTCGTAATATTTTATATCATAGATGCTTGATCCTCTTAGGCACAGAACTATGGAACAATTAGATCTTTACAATAATCATAAGAATATATCACATTCAGATTATAAATTAAATATATTTTCATATAATGATCTTAAAAAACAAAAGCAATAGTTTCTACAATCCAATGGAATTAAATACCAAAACTAGGAGTACTTGTGCTCTTAAAAACAAAAAAAAAAACTCCTCTTTAAAATCAATGATTTCAGACTCTTAAAATGGATTGAAATTTGTAGTAAAACAATCCTTAACATGTAGAATATGAATCTAAAGAAATATAGAACCTCACAATTTTGCAATACAAAACATGGTATTTTACGTTATTGAAAAACCTCAAAACCCTCTTTAAAAACTTTTGCCATTTGCTTTAAAAACCAATCAAAACAAGAGTAATCTTTTCAAAAACAAGATTTGAATCACATCTAAGAACCTATGGAATTCCAAAACAAAGTTAGTTTATTGTCCCCTACCTCTTTGCTGATGAAGAAATCATTCATATGCTTTTGTTATTCAGAAAATCCCAAAACCTTGTTTTTCTCATCTTTTCTCTTCTTTTTTTTCTTCCTATTGTTCTTAATATCTTCTCTAGACTTTCTAGGTCTCTTTAGGTTGAAACATGTCCAATTTATAAGCCTAAAGAGAGCCCCACATGAATTAGAAACCTTCTACAAGTCGGAAAATCGTGTTTCACGACTTTTATTCGATCCCCGAACAAGGCAATTGATCGGGGGTTACCCGATCTTATAACTTGTTCGTTTGGGGTCCGTTTCGCTCGCCGTTTGTTATGTTGGACTCTAGACTTTCGTGTCTATCCAATGACATAACGTTTGCTCATAGGTTCTTCCTACATTTTCGTTGGTGCTTTTTTAAAGTTGCATCAATTTACAGATCAACAAATGTGCATTTAAATGGCTCCAAGTGTGTATAAAACTTATATAGCATGTATAAGCATTCTAAGTGTGACATGTGTACAGAAATATATGCAACATGGTGTAGGGTGTTACAATCGTAACCAAGAGCAAGGTTGAAATTGCACTTAAGCAACAGAAATAATAGAAACCACGGGCATATACGACCAAGGAGCCTCCACACATGAAGTCCAACACACAGTTAAGTAGAGCATAAGAAGTAGGGTCGAAGAACACATCAGCAAAACGAAGGAATAGTTCTAGGCGGAAACAATCTCTGAGAGAACTTCACAAAATTCCTTCAAATGGGAACCAAATCATGCAAGGTTACATTCTAAAGATGCATAGTGAAAAAAATGAAGCAAGATCGAAAGATATGGTGATGTACAAAGCTCTGAGTGAAACGAATTTACGAATTTCCCAAATCTGGAAGCTCATTCTAAAATCCCTAAAAAGTTCTAGAAAAAAATTGAAAAAAATTCAAAATATATCACAATCTATGATAACAATCAACTAGAAAATTCGAGGTGCTGAAAACTTAAATCACTTACATGGAACCTATATGGTCATACACCTTGCTGACATCAGCCGTATAGGTGCTGACATCAGCAGAGGTCCTACGGAAGCCTTCTACTGCAAGCTGCTGGTTTGCTTGTTCTCCTTGGCTCTAATACCAAGTGGAATTCTTGGGATGTGAGGAGTTATGTGCTAGGATTTATAGAAGGAAAAGGAAGGAGAAGGAAGAAGAAGAGGGAAAAAGAGGTGTACTTTGGTGGAATCATATGAGAGTGTTACTCTCTCATACATATGAATGTATTATTAAAAATGATACTAGAGACATTACATTAAGTATTTACAAGTATACCACTCATGTATAATGTACTCAAATACCCTTATATATTGTTGTACCCATATAAACTCATATCCACCTACAAGATATACCAGTTCTTTTAGAATGTGTGGTTAGGGTTACAATCTGACCATCGGTACATACCATGCCATGTATTTTGCATATGACCACATTTTGTCATCATTTACTCGGATCTACTGCTAAACATAGAAACTAATTTGATTTAGAACTTCAATGACATCATGCAAGATTTTATTTTTTATTTTTTATTTTTTTTTGTGAAAACAAATGATGAAAATGTATAGAGAGAAGAAGAAAGATGTTCACATGGTCTTTATTGACCTAGAAAGACATATGATAGAGTACCAAGAGAGATCATTTGGTGGGTTTTGGAAAAGAAAGGGGTCCCAAGTAGATATATTGACCTAATTAAGGATATGTACGATGGGGCAATAAGTGGTGTTTGGATAATTGGGGGACAGACAAGTGAGTTTGCAATCACAATAGGCTTGTACCAGGTGTCATCATTGAGTTTATACCCTTTTGCCTTAGTTATGTATGAGTTGACTGGAGATGATATGGTGTATGTTGTATCTTGATGATGTTGTGTTGATTGATGAGACTAGAGATGGGTAAATGCCAAGCTAGAATTATGGAAGGATGTTTTAGAATCAAATTGTTTTAAGATAAGCCGGACTAAACCAGAATATATGGAAAAGGGTAAATGCCTTACTTACATATGAGTTGACTATAGTTGCCATGGTGTATGTTGTATGATGTTGTGTTGATTGATGAGACTAGAGAACAGGTAAATGTCAAGTTAGAACTATGGAATGATCTTTTATAAACAAATTGTTTTAGAAAAACTAGGAAGTCAAAATGAGGGAGTAGTTAAGATTGCTCAATCATGCCCAAGGAGGGAGATATTGGAGATGATGTTGCTCATAGAATTAAAGCGGGATGGTTAAAGTGGAGAGGTGCTTCTGGAGTGTTGTGTGATAAACGAGTACCACAAAATTAAAGGAAAACTTTTATTAGACAGCTATACAACCAGCCATGCTTTATGGAGCAGAATGTTGGGCAGCCAACAAACAACACATAGTTAGAATGAGTGGCTAAAATGATAATGTTGACATGGACGAGTGAAAAGACTAGAAATGATAGAATTAGGAATGAATCCAGTTGCAAGAGCCTAGGTGTAGCACCAATAGGTGATAAGATGAGGGAAAGTCGACTGAGATGGTTTGGTCATGTACAACAAAGACTTATGATTGCTCTAGTGAGGAGTAAAACGATGCACGTTGAAGGTGCTAGAAGAACAAGGGGAAGGACAAAATTGACTTGGGTTGAAGTAGTAAGGAGAGATGTAGCTGTGTGTAATTTAATAGTAGATATAGCCCTAAATAGAGTGGAACGACAGAACAGGATTCATGTAGCCGATCCCAAATGGTTAGGATAAGGCTGTTGTATTTATTTATTTATTTATTATTATTATTATTATTTTCTGTGTGAAAGATGACAGGTAACATTACTATTATGTTTTGTCTAGTTGGTCCATTTGTTCAAAAAGCATTTCACCTGATGTCGAATAGCTATTAGCTCTTACCGTTGTTTTCTATTTGCAGGCTCATCTATACAAGAAAATCGAGGCTGCAGGTATAACATATATCAGCGTTGGCCATCGAAGAACCCTCTATGACTACCACAGAAGAGTCTTAAAGATATCTAAGATGGATTCTGACGGTAGCCAATGCAATTGGCGTCTTGAACCCATCAATCAGGACACCACATACACGTCGGCAAAGCCAACGTAACTCTGACAAAAAGAGTTGGTTAACCTTCTATGATAAAAGTACACTATGGGCCTGGTGCATATGTATTTCTGTAGATGGCTCATATGTACTACTTGGAAGAGGATCAAGCCAAAGCAGGACCCTTCTTTTTCCTGAATATAGTTTTCAGGGCTTCATCATTTATTCTCCAGGTGTTGCTGCTTCTGATGCGATAATCTTCAGTACCACATTTATTATTTTCTGCTTTTGAGCAGATTTTTTTACCTTGTCAACTTTTTTAATCTGTCAAACTTTATCAATTGCTTCAGAACTTGCACATACATGCTTTTGCATGTACGTACCTACATTGGGAGCTTAAACATGGATTGGCCTATATCTTGCACATGATCAATTACTCTGAACTAGCTCTTTGCGTTGCCCTCTCCATAGATGTGACCAAAATGTTGATTATTTTCCATCAAGTTTTTATCATGCAACCTTTCCTGCAGTTATACATGTAAAAAAGAATTGAGTCTTGCTTTATTTTAACTGAAATTTGTTCCCGTACCCATCTTACTGACGTAAAATTTAGGTAGAAATTGTGCTTGCCGTTATAAATTTCTAGTTTATGGTGATCAAGATCTTCCAACCAGGTCAGGTGAGAGTGAAGGGCAATTTTCACACCATTTTATGCAGGTTTCCATCAGAATTTTTGGTATAAGCGATTAAGTGCTAATTTTCTCAGGTGTGTTTCTTCCAATTTATTTACTGGCATTGATTTTTTTATTGGATAAATAACAACTTTATTGAGAAGGAAAAGGAAGAAACAAAAGAGACGCCACAGGCCTTGGCCGGAAAAACCGGAATTTCATTAGAGTTTACAATTTTAGGCTGCATAGCCCCCCATTTAGCCAATTTGTCCACAAGACCATTTTAGTTCCTTGGGATATGCACCAATACCGTTTGCAATGAAACCACCAGCACTCTAATTTCATGAATTTGTTGGGCAAATTTCCAAGAACCCGGTGTTAGAGCAGTGCAAACAACCATGTTTTAGCATGTGATGAGCTATGGGACCAAACCACTTAAGATCAATGCAATAAACAATAATTCAGCAGCAAAGAAGTCAACAAGCATACACATACAAGATAGGGATCTTTATGTGGTTTGGCTCTTTGGCTTACAACCATGGGTATTTTGTGTTTTCACCATGAACTAGAGAAATACAAGTTACAATAGAACAGCTTCTCCCTTTTCCTCAAATCAAACCCAAGTCCCAAGAAAACCTGAGAATATGCTACACTCGTATCTCTAAACAATGAAAAAAAATGCCCTTTTAACACTCTCACAACCTAGAGAAAAGCCTGTCATCTCACTATGAAGAAATGTTCTTTTTTAACCCTAGGCTATGTTTGGATTCATGGAATCGGAGAGTGGAAATGGAATGTGAGTTTTTACCTTTTGGATACATAACAAGATGGGTGGAAATGGAATTGACTAGGAAAATAGTCCATTTCTATTGATTTGAAGTCCTTAGGGCAAGGAGTATTTGCCATGTCCCTGTTTCGAGACAAAGGAGCTTGATCAACATACTGATTTGAGTTTATTGTAAGCAAATTAAGTCTTAAGAAATGAGCATGGACTTGTTTTCCATCAGAATTATCCAACGATATAAGAGTTGCGACTAGGGTTTTCAAGACTGGAATTGAGTCTGTATTAGACCCAATCGATTCCAAATTAGGATTGGACCAACTTGATTGATCCAAATGTAGATTATTGGTAATTTGGATGATCTATGGTCAAACTTATTGATCTTGGTAGAGTAAAATGAGTTGTGATTGTCAATTCCATTTCATGAGAAGAAGTACATGTAACGGTCCAACTGATGTAAGATAACATGTCTGTATATGCAATGTTGTAAATGTATTGAGTCATGTAAGTTAAGTCCAGGATGATCTTTAGAAGGCAAACCATGCAAGACTAGATAAGACAAGACCACAAAAGCAAGAGGCAAAGACACTGAAGCCACAAAGTAAAAGACTGAAAGAAAGTCTCAAGCCAAGG
>JAOXJP010086359.1:0-14825 GCA_025762735.1 Platanus orientalis | reverse complement strand
CATATCTACCATTAAATTACAGACTGCCATGTCCCTCTTTACTACTTAAACCCAGGTCAATTTTGGCCTTCTTCTAGTCCTTCTAGCACCTTCAACTTGTATTGTCTCACTCCTCCCCACAGGTATAGTCACTGGTCTTTGTTGCATATGCCCAAACCATCTCTTATAATGAAACTAAACAAATATCAAAGCAAATCAAGACAAATTAATTCAAAACAATGCTATATCATTCACAACATTTATCTCTTGATGAAAAATAGAAAACAAGAGTATTTGACCCACCTAAAGCTCATAACTATAGATTTTAAATAAAACATTCATTAAAATACTATTTTACATTATCTAAATCTTTTAAACAATCTTTCAAAACAGTTTTTAACCAAATCCCTTTGAAAAATCATATTATAATTTGGTTTACAATTTACATCAAGGAAACATTTCCGAAATAATCATTCTTATGGAATTTACAAATTAAAACAATAGAGCATAGGTTTGCAAAATATAATTTTCCTTTCAAAAATAGCCTTTCCAAAAACCTAAATCAATGAAAAACAAAGTAAAACATGCATGATTTCTTACAAAATGAGATTCCAATCATTATAGGAATATAGGAACATTGAAAATGATATAAAGTATCTATGATTACTTATTGATCTGAAATCAAAAACCTTTTCTATGCATCAAGTTTAACGAAAATGCCAAAATCTCTCCCAAAACCTTGCTATCTTTCTTGTTCTTTCTCCTTCATTATTTGATTTTATATGTCAAACTAGGAAAAGTTCTACTAATTATATAGGCCCCATAAGAGTCCTAGATGAAGTAGAAACCTTATTTGGCTAAAAAACGAAAGTTTCTAAATTTTCAAAATCCTATCTGCGTGATTCAACCGGTTGAAAATATTTTCGATTGCTCATGCTATGCAAAATTTAATTTTCCCGAATTCCATTTTTCGGACTGATTAAAAATAAATTTTCAACCACTTAAGCTTCTCTCTTCCCTCCCTTGAAATTCCCTATTTTCCCCCTTTTTGACACATTGTCCTCAAACCTATATAACTTTCTCTATAAAACTCTGATTCACTCACTGTCTAAAAACTGTGATTTTCCCTTTTGGTTCTTACAAAATTTACACAAGTTTATCTCCAATGTTACTCAAAATAACCAATCATTGAATGCTCATTTAAATCATATTGAGTGTGTGCAAACTTGTGTTGGGTGTTACAATCCAAACCCTGAAAGCTCTGAGAGGTAGAGCCCAAAATTAGTTTACATCAATTTATGGAAATCTTTCAAAAGAAAAAGGAGTTGAAACTAAATCAATATCAGTCTATTGAGAGGCACAAATCTGAAGATCAATCTCTAGGACTATATTCATCACTTCATCTACTTGAGCTCTCACTGGAGTCACCAGGAGCCAATACTACATCTTCTAGAGTCACCAAACATGTCCAACTTTCAACGAGTGGAAGCATTTCAATCCGTTAAACTTACAACTTACAAAAATAGCTGAAACTTACAACTTACAATGATCGAAACTTTTTTTGATCAGCCCAAGCATTTTGATCATTTGGAAATTATTTCAATTGGTCAAAGACCAAAAATCAAGAAAAAAGTCCAAAATTCTAAAAAATGACATTTCTATAAATTGGGATTCATTTATGAAGAAACAAAACTCTCAAATTTCCCAATTTGGATCTAAAAACATTAGAAAAAGGCAAAGAATTAGAATGGAATGAGAATTGGGAAGGAAAGAGAGAAAATCCTCTAGTGAGGAAGGTAAGCTCTCAAATCTTTGATCTAGACAAAATTTAATGAGTTTTAAGGATTTTTTACCTTTAATTTGTATAAAACTAAGCTTAATGAGTGTAAATTATGTAAAAAATACAAAGAAAAGAAATAAAGGAGAGAGAGGGAGAGACTTGTAGAGAGTTGGCATAAGAGAAAGAGCTGGATTGAGTGTAAGTAACTATGCTAAATGTGGATTTGTTTTTCATTCTTAGGATCATAGATTCATTTATTTTAATAAATTCTCTGCAAAAGGTTTTAACTAAATTAGAATGATCTTAATTCCATGTGTATCCTTAAGTTTCCCTCAAGGATTTCAAATGAATTTATTTGAATCTCATCCATTTGAAAGTTATTATACTTTGTTTGATGAATTATCTCATTCCTATTATCTTGGATCATTAAATGTCAGTTTTGTGAATTGTTTACAGTTGATTCTCCTTTGATTATTAGATGTACTTTGATTTATTCCAATTCTATATGATCTATTCTTGTTTTCCCTTATTGATTCTCAAGATCCATGCATTTCTAAAGTGATCCTTCAATGTCACTAAGTGATTCTGTTTGAATTATATCTAATCTCTTTGAAATCAATAGATCAACTTAAATTTCAAGGAATTATTAAGATCTACATCGATTTCCTTCAATAGATCCATTGAATCTATGCTTGCCTATTTGAAAATCTAGATATAACATGATCCATGTGAAATCCATTGTATTCTAATCAAATGTGATAAATCTAATCGAATTAGCCATGGATTGTATCTATTCTTTAAAACCTTTGAATTAGAATTGATAGAATTAATTCTCTTATTAATGCTTTGAATATATCTTATTGTTGTGGACTTCCAATTAATGTATTAATATCATATTATAAAGATTGATAGTTTTCTTGTATTCTAAGTGTTAGTAGTTATTGCATTTGAGCTTCGGATCAAATTAGAATATTATGAATCTTTGAATTATAAGCTTAATTTTGGTACATGATTTATTCTTATTATGAACCTTAGATGGGTCAAACAAATCAGTGAATTATGAATCATTCAACTTCCAGTGCGATTTGAAAGCCTTTGAATGTATCTCTATATTGACATGTTCTATGCTCAATAAAATGTTATATTTTGAAAAGTATCAAAAAGAATGTTTTAGTGTTTCCGAATTAGTCTTCCATACTAAAAAATGTTTAGTTTTGAAAGGACATCAAATTGTATTAGTTCTAAACCTTCTGAAATCGATTTCTTTATCGAAGAGTATTTAGTTTTGAAAGTTTTAGAAAACTATAAGAAGTTATTTTTGGAATGCATCTATTTAAAAATCTGAATAAGTTATGTTTTGAAAAGTGAACAGTGGACCCCCCCCATAAGGTATATTGTGAGAAGTGCTTTTGGACCCTCCTCTTGGGGAATAAACAAGAAATCTATACCCTCTCCATGGGGAATGAACAAGAAATATAAACCATCCTCTTAGGGAATAAACAAGAATCTAGATCCTCCTCTTAAGGAATAAACAACAGCAAGTGGACCACTCCATTAAGGAGAAATGATGGAGCCCATCATAGGGTGAAAATGTGATTTTGAAAATTGCAAAAATTTCTACATATGTTTTGGAAGTGGTGTTTCAAAATATGTTAAGCTTTCCAAATGCGATTTGAATAATGTTTCAAAATGTGTAAGAACCTCTGAACATATTTGAAAGAGTGTTTTGAAAAGCATATGAACCTCCATATGTGTTCCGAATAAGTGTTTTCAAAAGTGGACTTGGTGAACTGTTTTATCAACTTTCCAAAGCATGTTTTGAAAATAAATGAAAATGTTTAGAAAATGCATTTTTCCAAGGATTTATGCATTAAATTGTTTCAAATTGTATGTTTTTATAAACATTCATACTTATTCCCATGATTGACCCTTTGTATTGTATATTATATTTGGTTTAATTCCTTGTGAGCCATGTAATCCCCATTCCATAACTTTTTCAAATGTGGAGTGAGCTTTGCCTGAGGAGAATTATAGGGTGCAATCCTGGATTGCACCAGGTTTACTTCTTAGTTTACATTGTGAACATTTGTATAAAAATCATTGTATAGATTTGATACATATTATTGGTTTAGTTCCATTGATATGATTTGGGTGATATGGCACCCAACATGCGACTTTATTATAGTTTAAATATTAATCAAACTTAGTACTTCCGATATAATGTGAAGAATTCTTGGATTGATTTTCTATTCCATTGTGTAGTGTTTTGATCATATAAATCACTGATAAGTAATTTCATTGCCTAGTGATATAAATGTGATTGAAAGGTAAGTTATTCTACTGCAATGAATGTGATGAGAATATGGAAAGAAAAAGTATAAATTAATATTGAATGGAAAGAAAAAGTATAATTTAATATTGAAAATGTGTCGTGTGAGAGTCACACTCATATCCAGTTCAATTACTGAGTTTGTATTGGGCTCGGTTCAAGGTGCAATATGTAGGTCTTCTCTTGGTAGATCTAATGCTATGACAGACAATTAAAGATTATACAAGATATTCCTTAAAGAAACAAATCATAGGATGGGACATTAGAGAAGGTACATGGCATCTCCTAACATTAACAAACAAAACATTGAAGAAGGCATATGCCACCCCCCATCAAATAACCTATCAATAGAAAAGGTAATAAGCCTTTTCATAACATTGGAAATAAGTCACAAGAAAGGGTGACATGCCTTCACTAGGATCAAACAAATATTAGAAGAGGGTATCAAGCCCTCTCCCAATCAATCATGATATATCAAACTCGAAAGCTAGTACAAGCTGTCTCCCAACCAGTGAGACACATCCTGACGCACCTCACTACAGGATCTTGGTACTTACTTGACAAACATAAGCAAATATTAGACTTCGATCCATAAGCATATGTGAATCAGGCACATAGCACCTGTCATTACACCCCTAGGGCTTTTGGAAAGATCCTCACAACATTTCCTTTAAGAGTCCATCCAGCCGCACTGGTTTGACAAGACCCTAACTCGTTGAAGGCCATCTTGGAATTTGCTTGTTCAGGCATAAGCAGATGTCACTTCACACCATAGCCTTATATATACAAAACTTTTCTTGAAAGAAATAATAGATAAGGTTGTGTTGTTTGGGAACCAAAAAAACTCTTTTAAATGAGTTATTTATTTCAAGAATATTGTTCATAAAGAGTTGTGAGGTTTCCCAATCATCAAAACCTCTCATGTAATTATAGACATTATTCCTCAACAGTCTCTTCCTTAAGGGATACTTACTTATTAGGTATGGTCAATCTTGAAGAACCCCCATATGTTTCTACACCTTAGTCCTTTTTATTATTCTCAATGATCATGTCATGCTCAAGTCCTATCTTCCACAAAATTTTACATCAGTGTCATTTGTTGTCACCATCCATGCAGCCCCCAGAAATTTGTGTAAAATACGGACTCGAAATTATTTTCACACCTCATGACAAGGCTATAAAGAAGGCTAGAAGATTTGGTATTATCTATCATTCTATCAACTCGAACCAATGAAAAAGCTCTATATAACATAATTATAACATAAAAGTAGCATAATTGTCTATTTTAAGACAAACCTCTAAATGCATGCCATTGATTGACACATGATGTGTTTTTGAATTCGATGTCTTTTATTGACCACCTACTTTTTCAATTAAACACTTTTTTGGAATCTTTTACCCCCGAAAACAACTCATGTCTATTTACAATTCACCATATACACTATAGAGGCATTTTTATCACATAACATTTGCTTTGAACAAAAAAATGTAAGAACTATTGATAATTTCAATGACAATGAATAACAGATTATACCGAAAATCTTCAAGCAGATATATGTAATGTAACACCCCAAAATCCCATCACTAGATAAAACTTTGGAGTGTTAATCTCTTTACACTCTTATTCTTTTTTCCTTTACTCAAGACTCTTTGCACCGAAATATTATAAAAGGGTCCTTAATTTTTTTCTTTTCTTTTTTTTTTTAATATTAAGTTCTTGCATTTACTTAGCTCATTCATTGTCATTCATACTTGTAATTAAAACCAACTTTTAATCCAAATCATTACTATGTGTAGTGGAATCTAACTTTTAAATCATTAACATCATAGTGGAAGGAAAATTAGTCATTTAAAATAAAATTCTTTCAATTAACTTTTCATAATCAAACTGAAGTCAAACTTTTAACCCTTAGAAACATATCAATCCTCAACATGGGTCCATAAACATAAATTAAAATAAAAGATATGAACATATAAATGAAATAAATGACAAAAGTAAATGTTTTTAATCCCTCTTCTCCTTGTGTTATGTCATGTCTCATCTTGTTTCATGGGCTCACCTGCTAACAATATATATATAGAGCTAATCTGAAAAAAAAAACAACATTATAGGTGGCCAAGTCCATAGCTCGTAGGTAATAACATAAAGGCTACAACAAAATATGAGTCAAGACTTAGCACTAATATTTTCAAAATAAATTTTACTTACTATGCTGAAAACATAACTAAACAGAGATTTTTATACAATGTTTAAAACTTTTTATACAAATTCATATTTTCTTATGCAATAGCTTTTATAATCAAAACTTATCTTATTTATCTTTATTTTAGTCATATGCTTTTACTTATACAAATAAAAACTTTATACTTATACTTATCACATAAATTATCCTTCATATACCAACTTTACCTATGAAAGTTCTAAAATTCAAACACTTCTTTCATCTATAATCCTCCTAGGATCTTCAAACCACTAATTTTCATTTGCTCTTAATCATCTAAGGATCTCTTAACACAATCATCTGATCCACTCGTTTATAATCTTCAATGTACTTCTTAAAACATACACCTCTACATTTTAAAGACTTTCAGCACATAGTGGTTATTTTACATACAAAACATGTGAGTAGGTCTCTATTTTAGATACAAAACCTCTTAGGGGTTTTCTGAATGATTCTCACATACAAAACCTATGAGTAGGTTTCTATCTCAGATACAAAACCTTTGAGGGGGTCTCTGAATATATAACTACTATGGTGTCCATCTTTAAATACTACTCTATCTAAAACACATAATCCACAAGGGATCTTTAAAATAATAAACCACAATGAGTCTCTTGATAACAAATTTATTTAAATATAGCCTTTAAGGTTTCTAAATCATTCATAACTCTTATGAATCACCTTGCTTCCCTCTCATCTTCAAATATAACTCATACTAATTCTTATGACCTATACTTATTATCAAAGCTCAATCACATGTTTTATCATACCCATAAAAATAATCTCATACACTATTATGAACCAAAATTTAACATATTATGCTGTTTATGATATCATTATATAGAAGGCTTCAAATAAAACAATTCATAACTAAGTATGACATAATTCACAATTTAACATAATATGCATGTATGCATGATCCTTTCTAAACTTAACTTTTTCAAAAATAATTTTTTATTTTTCAAAACTTGTAGTCTTATTACAACTCTTATAAAATCATGGTTGGTTTATCTTACAAAAGCAGAGGATTGTTTGACTCAATTTAAGCACAAGCTAAGAATAATGCTTCTTTAAAATCAGGTTTAATCATAAAAAATGATAATACTTTCATAGAATCAAATAAGGTTTTTAATCCTTCACCACAACTTTATGAAATATTAATGCTCTTCCTCTAAGCATGATCAAAATAAGCTGAGAAACTGATAGTCCTTTCTTAAATAATAAAACATGATCAGACATGAAGAGTTCTTGAGAAAAACTTTGCAATGATTATAACTTATATATTTTTTAGTCAAAACATAGAGATTTTCTAAAGATTCATAGCTTAAAACATAAAGAATCAATTTTTAAAACTTGAACAAAGCTCTAAGAACCTAAACAAAAAACAAAAACATATAATCTTTATGCAATTACTTGCATTATTCATAAAACTTTCAAATTTATTATATTTTATTAGAGAACAAGGCTTAGAACATGAAGGATCTTTTAAAAAAAACATCAAGTAAAGCTCTAAGATCCTAAACAAGGAACAAAACATATAAACTTTATGTGATTACTTGCCTCTTATTTTTTAAAATCAGATTCCCAAAGCTTGTTGTGTTCTTCTTTCTTTTCCTTTTTTAAATCCCCAAAGTTTTCTTCAAACCCTAGCTTTTCTCCTCAAAATTTCTACTCGTACAAAATTTCTTCAGAAGGTCCTCTTTCTTATGAGTTTTTATGCTTTTATAGGTTTAAATAGCAACCCTCATCCCCAATTTAGTGTTTAGGTAAGTCTCTAATGAAAAAATCCTTAAAAGCTTGTAAAAATCATGGTTGTACGAAATTTTTTGCTTTTATGACATCATCCCGTCCAGAATTTTTTCAGCACAGACATCTAATGGGAAAACAACCATGACTTTCTCTACAAAACTCGGATTCACTCACCATTTTTTTTGTTAGAAACTAGACTTCAAGACCTTTCTTAGAATATATAGCTTGATCTATAATTCATTCTACATTTTTATTTGTGTATTTTTAAAATTTCCTCAAAATCTATTGATTTAGAACATACTAGACTACTTAAACACTTGGTGCGAAAATTGTCATAACTTCTAAAAAACTTCAATTCATTCACTGTTTATTGCATTGCAAAGTAGGCTCGTAGAACTTTTCAAGAGTATATTATTTATACAGTGATACCTATAGGATTGATACAAATTTATTTATGAAGTTGTTCCAACTATGTGGGACAGCTTCAGAACTTGTCATGTCCTTGACATTTTTTTCTTACTCAGTAAATTACCTTTAACCTTTTCTTTTAATGTCTATTTCGCTCACCGTTTATTGCGTAGGACTTTAGACTTTTGTGTCTATTTAAAGATATAAGTTTCACCCATGGATTCTTTTTATGTTTTTGTTGCTGCCTTTTTAAAGTTTTGCCAATGATCAGATCAACATATGTGCATTTAAGTCATCTTATGTGTGTATAGAACTTATGTGACATGTGTTAACATTCTAAGTGTAACACTTGTATAGTAATAATATCTTTAGATGAGTGTCCCTTAGTCTCTTTTCCTTGGGACAACTTACTTCCTCATCATTTGTTTCCTCGGACTCACTCACGGAGCCATGTGAGGTAACATTTTCTATGATCTTAGGATCCTCTTGAGGATTTGCTATTTCTTCTTCTTCCTTGTTTGATTGAGTCTTAGATTAGTCATCTATGATGACATTTATAGACTCTTTCATGCTAGAAGTTCTTTTGTTAAAAACTCTATAGGTTTTGCTTCTAGTAAAATAGCCAAAGAAGATATAGCAAGTGCTTCCAAACACTTTAAAGTACTTCAAGTTTGGATTTTTTCCATTCCACATTTTATATGACGCTTTTGAAGTACCTGGCCTCAAGTACACCCTATTACTTATATAGCAAGTGGTGTTTACGGTCTCGGCCCAAAACCTCTTGAAAGCATGACTATGGCCATGTCTTGTAAGGTCTTATTCTTCATTTTTACTATCCCATTTTATTGGGGAGTTTTGGGTGTGGATAATTCGTGTTTGATTCCATAATCATTGGAAAAGTTTAAAATTTTTTTATTTTCAAACTCTCCTCCATGATCACTACGAATTCTCTTAATGGTGAGTTCTTTTTCCGTTTACAATATTATGTAAAGATTCTTGAACTCATTAAATGCTTTAGATTTCTCTCTTAATAATGACACCCATGTGTATCTAGAGAAATCATCTACCATGACCATAAAGTACCTTTTGCCACCAAAGCTTTCGGTTCTTGTTGGTCCAGCTAAATCCATATGGCTTAGCTTCAATGATCTTGCGGTACCAATTTTAGTAAACTTCTTATAGGAAGCTTTAACTTGTTTCCCACGTTGGCAATCACCACAAATTATGCTTTCTTGTCCACCTAGCTTGGGTATACCAAGAACTAAGTCATTTCTACTTAGTTTAGACAAGTTCCTAAGGTTCACATGCCCAAGCCTTTGATGCCATAGTCTTGTTTCATCTTTTTGTGTGATGAGGCATGTGTTTAGTCTACCATCTCCAAAGCTATAGCAATTGTCACTAGTACGAATATCTTTGGCAATAATTCCTTTCTTGTCCTAAAATGGAAATCATCATTTAAGAAGCCAACATCATATCCTAAGTCACATATTTGACTTATGCTTAGGAGGTTATGTTTTAAGTCATCTACAAAGAGCACATCTTTTAGTGTTGGAACTCATACCTCTACCCATTATCTTGGCAATGTTCTCATCATTAAAAGTTATACTTCCTTCTCTTCCAGCAACATAGTGTGATAATAGGGATTTGTCTTCCATCATATGTCTTGAGCATCCATTATCTAAATACCAATGTGATGCATTACCTGCCTTTGGATCAGTGTGGACAACAAGACATTTCAATTCTTGCTTTGTTGACCCAAACCTGCATTGTTTACAACATCTTCGATGAGTTAATTTCTTTTTCTTTTTGATATTTTCTTGTTTAACTTTTTGAAGGTTCCCTTCCTAAGATTTTTCTTGTTTGCCATCTTTCTACTTTGTTGATAAGATTAAGTTTTATGGTCATTTATTCTCTTCCTATAATCTAGTTTTATATGACCCACTAATCCACAATAATAGTATGTGATTGGTAGGTTTCTAGATTTGGAGGCTTGGAAGTTGTTTTTCCAAGAATCCCTTTTTCTTTCATTGTAAATGGGGGCATTGTTCTTAAAAGAAGAATGTGGTTTTCTACCATAGGACATCTTAAATTTTGAAGTTGAAGCATAAGATGTATCTATGGCCTTCACTTTTTAGGAATATTTTTTCCTATTATAAAAAACTCTTGGCTTTTGAGGAGGCACTTGTCCCTTTTTCTTATCCCAAAATCCTTTGTAATTTGGAATGAGGCTTGGTCTTTATAAGTGAGAGGCTTCTTCCCTTTTTGGGATTGTCTTTCACTTTGTGTCCAAGGCTTTTATTTAAGAGGTTGAATGGAGATTTGTGACTTCCCTTTGCCTTTAACAAAAGCACTTGGTTGACTCTTATTATGATTAGAAGTGTTGTATCCAAGTCCATTTCTATCACCACTCTCCTTACCCATTGTCAACATTTTCTCTAATTTTTGGTTTCTTTGAGTAAGCATAGAGATTGATTTTCTTTTATCTTTATTTAGTCCCTTAATTTGTTTAAGGTATTCTAGGGATTGTCAAGTCAATTGGGCACAAATTAGATTTAGTCTTATATTTCTCTCATTTAAGGTATTTACTTAACTTTCAAGGTCAAGTATATCCTCATATTACTCATCTTAGTTTCTAGAGATTTGACATTTTCTTTTAATTCTAGAGTTCTAAAATCATTCTCATCAACTATTTCTATTTTTTCAAGTTCTAGAATTTTGTTAGAGAGGATTTTATTTTCCTCAATGAGCTTTCTCTTCTCTACTTTTCTATTTTCCTTTTCTACATTGAGAACTAATCCTCGGTTTTTACGTCTTAAATCCAAAGAAATTATACTTTGCTTAAGGATTTGATTCTCTTCTTCTAAAGAAGAACCTATGCAGCTAGACTCTAATAGTTTAATTATTTCTCTAAGTCTACGATTTTCATCTAGAAAATTAGAGTTTGTTTCAAGTAACTCCACATCCTTTGAAGGATCATCACTCTTCTTACATAGCTTAGTTGATAGTTATTTGTTTTCTTTCTTAAGTTAAGTGACTTATTATTTCAATGAAGAGCTTTCTTCAAAGAGCTTGTAGAAGCTTCTTAAAGTTCACTTTCCTTATTTTCACTTTTGTCTTCACTTTCACTACTTGATTCATCATTAGAATCATTAGTGAAAACTACAAATGAAATAACACTTTGTGAAGATTCCTCTTCATTGCTAGATGACTCTTCTTCTAAGTCATCGGTGTTGCAGTCTCAAGTGGCTGTCATAGCCTTCTTGTTCTTGCCTTTAGATTTGTATTTCTTGTTGGCACAATCGGAGGCAAAGTGGCCATGTCTTTTGCATTCATAACAAATGACTTCCTCTTTAGAAGGTTTGTTCCTCATTGATGAGTCCTTGGACTTACTAAATGGAAATTTTGTTCTAAAATTTTTAGCATTCTTCTTGTAAAATTTCCTAAAGCCCTTGGTGATGAAGGCAACTTCATCATCCGAATTTTCTTCAGAGGTTGAGAACTCTTCAACCTTGAGAGCTACTCCCTTCTTTTTGGCTCTTAGCTTAAGTGTTATTTCAAAGGTTTGTAGTAACCCTACAAGTTCTTCCACTATTAAGGTATTTATGTCTTTACTTTCTTCTATCGCAGTAACCTTGGGTCTAAACCTTTCCAGAAGCGATCTAAGTATCTTTCTTACTATGGTTTCCGATTTAAGTGGATCTCCAAGACCCACCTTAGAGTTCACAAGGTCTTATAGCTCAGTATAGAAGTTGATGAATTGTTCATCTTCTTCCATCCTAACTTCTGTGAACTTAGTGGTAAGCATTTGAAGTTTTTACTTTTTTACCGCACAAGTTCCTTCATGGTTTACTTCTACTAAATCCCATGCTTCCTTAGCCGAGGTGAATGAGCAAATTCTCTTAAACTCACTTTGGCTAATGGCACAAAATATGGCATTTAATGCCTTATAATTTGCGGTTTGTGCCTTCTTTTGGGTGTCTCCCCACTCTTCTTCCAGTGTGAGGTGTCTTTTCCACCCATGTTGGATTGACATCCAAACCGACAAGCCTATGGCTTGAAAGAATGTACTCATACGAATTTTCCAATATGTATAGTTAATCCCATCAAAGAATTGGGGTTTCGCAGTTGAGTATTCCAGGTTAGCCATTTTGATTTTATCTCTAGGATATGGATTTTTCCACTCTAATTGTTAAACCGAATAGGAGTAGCCTATGCTCTGATACCAAATGAAAGTCCGGTTTTAATCCTAGAAAGGGGATAAATAAAATTTATAAAATTCTTTTTTAATTAATCCCTACTTAAAATTCCAATTTAAGATTTTATGATAAATTCTTGGAATTCAATGCACTTAAATACTTCAATTATTATAATCACAAGTGCAATGCACTTAAAGATATATTTCAATTATTATAGTGGTTCGGCACTCGGGCCTACATCCACTTTCAAAACTCACTACCGAGCTATCAAATTTTATTTATATTGAAGTACATTTACAATGAAGGTTTAGAATTATAGGCCCAAAGAGTCAAATGTCATGCTTAGCCTGGTGACAAGGCTCAAATAGTCAATGGTCACACTTAGCCTTGTGACAGGGCCCAAAATGGGTCAAAGGTTCATAGTCTAATAGAGTAAGTATCAATAAGTTTGAAAGTTCACATGGTTTTGATAATCAAAGTATTTCTATAATGCATAAAATGAACATAGGTATAGCATTGCTATGATTCAATCATTTCAAAGGTATATGCTTCACTTAGATTCGATGTTAGTACATGATTCGATGTTCACAAGACTGAAGTCACTATAATTCACTAAAATTTCACTTAAAATCAATGATTAAAAGTATATAATAGGATTCGATGGTCCACATGGTTCATATGATCACATAGGGAGCATAATGTTTAAAAGAATCAATGAGTTTAATACCAATTTACAGAAATTCAAATGATTTTCCATTGAATCTAAGCATAAAATCAACCGAATATCACTTCTAGTGTTCCAAACAAAGGGTAAAGCAAGATTGTCTATCAATTTTATCATTAATAGTGTAAATCTTGAAAGATTCACAATTTCACACAGATTTTCAAAGATTAACATGAAAAAATTCAGATTTCACATGAACTTAAGAATTCAATTAATAAAATCAGTCCACGATATGTTTAAGATAAAAAGCTTTCAGAAAATAGGTGTAGATCTAAAGATTAAAGAAGGTTCAATGGTTCAAAGTATGGATCTATAGAATTTTTAGAAGTTTCAGTAAGAAGAGGGATTTTACTAAGCATAGGAAGCATAAATACTAACTAAACAAGTTAGAATCCATGGATTTAGTATGGTTCAATGGCTTGACTACAAGGATTTTCAATGATCTCAACGGATTCAATGAAAACATCACATAATATAAGAATTTCAAAAGGAAATTATACCACATCAACTAGTAAGCAAGATCACTTACAATCTTCTCAAATCCAAAGCCTCCTAACCAAAGCATCTTCACTTCAATCTCTAAAATCAACTCCCTTTATAAAATTAGTGTATATCTAACAATAAATGGATGAATCTAAGAAGTTCATGGAAGAAAATCACTTATTCCAGCAAAAATTCCCAAGAATTGGTTAAACACTGAATTGTGGTAGAATTTCTTCTTCTTCCTTTCAAATCAAGAATTATCTATCTCTCTTCATTTTTATGTTCTAAGTAGTCTAATAGACCCAAATGAGGTTATAATTTATCACAAACGAGATCCCACATATGTGGGGGTCAAATAAGAGCAACCACATCATTCTATACATGATTTGCATTTTTTCTAACTTTTCTAGTCCTGACCGATTAGGAAATTGGGGACTTGTCAAGCCCTACCGGTTAGGACAATGAGTAACAGTCAATAAATCTCCCGAGGGCTTGGCCCTTTTTTTAGATTGGTCTTGACAGAGGTCTAGGATGTGTTTTGAATTTTTAGCTTAGACACCTCACGATAAATGGGCATAACTTCCCCTAAAAAACTTCAATTCATGCACCGTTTGAGGTGTTGGAAAGTAGACTTCTATTGCTTTCCAATGATGTATGGTTTATACCTAAATTTGCTCTGGGTTGGTACAGGTTTTCTTGTAAAATTACTTGAATAATGTAATAGTGAGAACTTTAGGACTTGGCAAGTTCAAGACTTATCTTTTTTTTCCTCTTCCAATTCATTCTATTGGGTTCCAAACACCATAAATGACTTCCTAAAAATGTTCAAAGACAATTTTACCATTACACATGCTTAATTACTTTTTTACCCTTCTAGTGCATCATGGAGTATTACAATATGAGAGGGATTATGGTATAAATTTCAAAGTAATCCGAAGATGACACACCATAGGTT
>JAOXJP010086348.1:0-14826 GCA_025762735.1 Platanus orientalis | reverse complement strand
CAACAAAGTTGGTAGATGTGGTGGAGGTCATAGAATTGATGACTCGCATATACCTTTTGGATTAGATGGCTGCTTGGACATGGATCTTGATTTGGTTCGTTTCTAGGCTTTTGCTCTAATTAGAATCTTTTCAGGTTTTGGCAAAGTCTGGTTTTTAGTGATGATCTACAACATCGTAAGAGGAGGTCCAAGTATAGAGTTTTTGCAAGAATTCTTTTGCCTTGATCTTTTCTCTTTTTTTTGCTTTTGACTTTTTCTAGGTTGTTTTTTAGCTTACAAATTCAGGTTTTTGAACTGGATCTGAAGTATCAATCTCAATTCTTGCTTTGCATTCTACTCTGAATTCTAGTCGCATAGCTTGGATTAGATCAAGCAACTCATGAGCTGCTATACGAACTTTTTCCTCAATTGCATCGAAACTCTTTTCAATCTTCTTATCTATGGAATTCTGAATACTTTCAATTACAATTAATGGCACCTTAGCAGGCTTGAGTTGGAGATGATACTATACATCATCGTTAAAAAGTCATAACACTTAAATCTCCTTATTAAAAATAATTTCTCTCCTCAATCCACCGTTTGCCTAAAATCACTGGCGTGTCAATTAAGAGAAAATCACACACTAGGCAATCAGCACTATCAAAATATTTTGTCATAGCGGAATTAAATACGAACAACATGGTTCTTAACATACCCACAATATTCTAGATTTTTTGGATCTTGTAGGAGCTTTTCAACAAAAAATGTAGAGATGAGGTCCTGATCACTACAAGCACTAATCGCTATTATAATTATCTTCCTGAAAGGGAAAACAAACTTAGTGTTCACTACAAGAACCATCTCAGGGTTTCCCGGGATTTTAACTAGATAAGGATTAGTTATAAACTGGCTCTGATACCAAATCTGATACAGCATGCATATGGACTAGTGGCAAACTGGCAATCAGCACTGTAGGAATTGTGTTCATGATAAAACATAAACACAATTCTTACTTGCACATCCACACACGAAATTAGCAAATCTTTAGTTAAACTTAAGATGCATGATAAGAGCTAAAGCTTACAAAATAATAAATAAAATCAAACTTAAACCACATGTGAAAATAACAATTGAAATAAAAGATTAGTAGATGTCTAGTTGCTATCCAGGTATTCAGCAGTACATAAAATGTCTAAAACATGAAAAAAGTATGACAAAACGATCATGGCTTAGTCAAAATAAGTAAGAGAACAATGAAGAACTCATTAAGCATAGGCTAAATATGTTCAAAGTGGTATAGAATCAAATTTCTCAAAGGATAAAATATAGGTTTAGCAGCATATTATTAGGCAATAGCCCAACCATACAAAACCCCATGTCAAACTACTCTTTAAGATTCAAAGAGGTGATTATAGTTGATCAAACGTACCTAGGAAAGTGTTGTTGCTCATGTTGATCCCTTCTAGGTGTTATATGATGAAAAATAGCAAAATCTAATCATGGAGTGAAGATTTGGGGTAGTCAAACTCCATAGCTCCTAGAAACTCATTACCGCCAGCCTCAAACTTCCAAGGGGAGTATCTCCTGAATAAAAACAGCTTCCGAATGGGTGATAACTCAGTTAGGATCGCCCTAGGGTTAGAAGAACCCTATCCAAACCTCTTAGTCCAGCTCCTTTGTATGAGAGAATTGTAGTCGATCTCCTAAAAACCCAAATCTGGGTGTTTTAACGCCTCCTGTAGGCCAAATCTGATGTAGCTCGATCAAGTAAGACCCTTAGGGATGGATACTACCACCCCTAGGATCGTGGATGCGTCTATAATAGCCTGGGAAAATCCCAAATCCAAACCTCCTATACGTAAGGAGTTATGCCCAATCTCGTGAAGAGGCTTATAACTGGATTTTAACGCCTCTCTAGCCAAAATTTGAAATTTCCTCAATTAGGTAGGGCCCTTTGGGATAGGTTTCACCCCTCTTGGAATCGTGTGGGGGTCTTAAGCAAATAGGAGAGCTGCCAAAAGTCCAGCTCCTGAGTTGTAGGGACTGGAGTCAAAATCGTAGGGAGTAGTCAAAGCTGGATGCATGTTTGGACTATCCTGCTTCTGCAAAAACCCTGTCAAGTCTTGGAAAATGTTGAATGGGCTTCTCTAATCTGAGCTTCAATCCTAGGCATGTGCAGGGTGATGAGAATACCCCAAATATCAATTTATTTCTGACAAAAATCAATCCCTCATGACTTTCTTCAATTCAACCGTAAAAGGTTAGAAACAGAGATTATATCAAAAATAAAAAATTAAGAAAAAGGTAGGAGAGGACCTTTGACACAAGGAGAGAGGGAGTAGCCTCTACTACCACCATTAAACTATGACTGATCCTACACCCATTCTAGGGTTTTATTGTTCTTCACTTACAACCAAAAGAGGAAGAAGAAGAAGACATCAGAAGCCAAAATGTGAACTACAAAATTCTCTACTATTCATCATAAAAAGTGTTGGTCGTGTGGTGTTTTTATAGCCCTCACAGCCAGGTTTATTACATCCTAAAATAAACAAAGACTAAAATACCCCCTAGCACAATTTCATGCCTAAAATAACCCTAAATTATATATAATAACAAAAATACCACTAAAATACCCTACTAAGACAAAGTACCCTCAGATAATGTGTTAGTAAATAAAACATTAAAAAAAAAAAAAAAATCCCCTAGTGAAACCATAACATGGGCACAACCCGCCCGCGCCGTCTCTGATAGACCTGAAACTCCTGCTTTGACCTGATGTCCTCATCAACTCTCCTTTCTTGAGAAGAAGTCGCATCTGACGCTAAACAGTTGCGATACTGTTCCAAAATGTCCAGGTCAAGCTATTGCAACTCGCTCTCAGTGAGCTATGTACTATCAATATCCGGCCAGCCCTTCCACTTGATGAGGTATCTCTGATAACCTCCCCATCTAGTGGAAAAACTCTAATCATCTACAATAGCCTTAATCTCCTCCCTGCGAGTATTGACAGGTTATAATGGTGGAATAGGCTGAGGAGGCTAAAGGACTGGTATCTGTGGGTCTACAAAAGGCTCAAAGTCCGAGGTAGAATAGTCATGGTAAGGTACAAGGTCCTTCACATTAAAAGTAGAGCTAATCCCTAAGTCAATCAGAATATCCAACACATACTCATTAGGTCCAATTTTGTTCAGAACTTTGTTAGGGGTCCTGAACTCCTAGCATGCAATTTCCACGTGACCACAAATGGGTATCGCTCAGGACGGAAACAAACTATAACCAAATCATCAACTTAAAACTCGCGATGTGTACGATGCAAATCAGCCGACTATCTATTTGTCATTACTCATACCAATTCTACACCTGATCTCCTAGTCTCATGCATGTAAATGAGATACAAATGCAGATATAGACTCAGATGGACGTTGGGTTGTAGACATAGGAATAAGGTCTATACGAGCCCAAGGTCTATAACCTGTGACTATCTCAAATGGACTCATACCAGTGGTCCTATTAACCAAATTATTATATGCAGACTCAGCAGTAGACAAGATTGTATCCCATGCCCTAAGGTTCTCACCGACCAGACAACGAAGTAATGTCCCTAGACTTCTGTTCACCACCTCAGTCTACCCATCTGTCTAAGGGTGGTAAGCAAAAGAGAATTACAGCCTGGTACCCATCATCTTCCATAGTGTCTTCTAGAAATAACTGACAAATCTAACATCACGGTCAAGACACCATGGACTTGGGTACCCCATGTAAACGAACTACCTCATCAAAGAATAGACGAGTGACCTTGGAGGCATCCGAAGTCTTGGCACATGGTATGAAGTGGGTCATCTTAGAAAAATAATCTACTACAACCATTATAGAATCGTGTCGCCTCGGGGAACGAGGAAGGCCTAACACGAAGTCCCTACTCACGTCCTACCATGAACTGTGAGGAACTGGCAAAGGGGAGTACAAACATGGACTTTGTTTCCTCTGCTTTGCCAATTGACAAGTACGACACTGCTCAATTACTTTCACCACATCCCGTTTTAAACTAGGCTAGTAGAAACGGTCTTAACTAGAGCAATGGTCTTATCTCGACCGAAATGGTCAGCCACACCACCTGCATGCATCTCCCAAATTAGAAATTCCCTCACAGAAGTGCGAGGTAGACATAACCGCATACCTCGAAAGAGATATCCGTCCAGAATCATAAACTCTCTGCTCATTGGTTGATCGCCCTACAAGGAGTGGAAGATGGTACCAAAGTTCGGACACGACCCATAATCCTCTTTGAGTCTATTGAATTCGGTGACCTGTACCCTCATCGTATGTAGGAGGTAGACCTTTCTGCTCAATGCATCTACAACTTTGTTTTCTGAGCCGGCTTTATGTTTAATCACAAATGTAAACTCTTGAAGATACTCCACCCACTTGGCATGACGTGAGTTAAGTTCCTTCTGAGAGCCTAGATATCTCAAAGCCTCGTAGTCAGAAAATAGAATGAACTCCTACCACAACAGGTAATGTCTTCAATACCTGAAGGACTGGACTACCGCATAGAATTCCTTGTCATAGGTGGAATACTTTTGTTTGACTTCATTTAATTTCTCACCACAGGATGTCCTTCCTGAGTGAGAACACCCCCTATCCTAACCCCAGATACATCACACGCAACTTCAAAGACTTTAGAAAAATCCGGAAGTCACATGGTAGGAGTTTCAGTCATCCTCGACTTAATCTCCTGGAAGGCCTTGGTTGCTGCCTTGGTCCACTTAAACTCACCTTTACGGATGCAGTCCGTAATAGGTGTCATAATGGAACTGGATCCCCGAATGAACTGCCTGTAGAAGGTGTATAAGCCATGAAAACTACGAACCTCATGAAAACTCAATCCACTCTACAATACACTTGATCTTGTCAGGATCAACAATCACTCCCTCACCTGATACAACAAATCCTACGAAGATAATCCTCGGTGTCATGAATGCACACTTCTTAAGATTCACGTATAGGATCTCTCTATGGAGTGTCTCACATACACTCCGCAAATGACATAGGTGAACCTCCCTACTAGGGCTGTATATAAGAATGTCATCAAAGTATACAACTAAAAACTTCCCTATGTAGGGCCTCAATACATGTGTCATTACCCTCATAAAAATACTTGAAGCATTAGAAAGTCCAAAGGGCATGATAAGCCACTCATATAGTCCGTCCTTCGTCTTGAAGGCGGTTTTCCACTCATCCCTTGGCTTAACTCTAATCTGGTGGTAGCCACTCTTAAGATCAATCTTGGAGAATATAGTAGTCTCCGCCATCATATCTAACATGTCATCAAGCCTAGGAATAAGAAACCTATACTGTACCGTGATCTTATTGATGGATCTACTGTCAACACACATCCTCCAGGAGCCATCCATCTTTGGTGTAAGTGCAGGTACAGTACACGAACTCATACTCTCCATGATGAAACCATTTCTTAATAGTTCATCCACTTGCCACTTCAGTTCGGCATGTTCTATAGGATTCATCCTATAGTGGGGTAGATTGGGAAGAGTCACTCCAAGAACCAGATACTTAGCGTGTTGAATATCACGCATCGGTGGAAGCTCATCTGGTAAATCCTAAGGGAACATCTCTATAAACTCTCTGATGAGAGGCTTTACCTAAGCTTAGAGATCAAGACTATGATCAGGGGTCATTACTCTAGTGACTAATGCAAACACCGGTGCATCATCCTAAACCTCCTACTCAAACTCCTTAGGGCTAAGAATATTCAAGGTCTTCAGATGAGGACCCTTCATATTCTTCCCTTTATTCACCAGACTCTTGCCTCCAAACTGGGTTGTTGGTGAAAGAGGAATGAGCTTGATTTTCTTACCCTTAAACTCAAACACACACGTGTTGGTCCTACCATACAACATGGCGTTCAAATCAAAGAGCCAGGGTTTGCCTAGGATCATATGCCCTACATCCATAGGTACGACGTCACACCATATCTTATCCTAGTACTGGTCAAACTCAATAGGCACATGACATCTATAGATGATAAGAAGAGAAGAGGAGTCTACCCACGACACTCGGTAGGGTTGAGGGTGTGGGACGGTGGTGAGTCCGAGCCGCTTCACATTATAGTAGAAACCACATTTATGCAGCTTCCACTATCTATAATAACTCTATAGATCTTCTCACCATACTTAGCAAAGGTACAGAAGATGATAGTCCTCTATTAATCCTCCTCTAGAGCAGCCTAGGTGAGAGTACTTTTCACCACCCAAAAGGGTGAAGGGGATGAAGGATAGCTAGAATAGGAAGGTCTCATGATAGCTAGGTAACTATCATCTCCCTCTCCATCATCATCACTCAGGGCTTGCAAGGGATCAACAATCTCATCTATGTCAGTCTCATCATCAAATGCTTGTTAATCTCTATGCGCCTCTTCCTCGGTGTTGTCCGGAGCAAACTCTTTACGGGGACACGCCTTGGAATAATGGCATACCCCACCACACTTGTAGCACCTATTAGGATCACCCGACGATCGAGCTCTGACCTCTTTTATTTCTAGATTAAGCACTGGGCCAGATATAGAAGGTTCAGAACCAACTCTGGGTGGCTGGCCCCCTGGAGTGAACCTCCCATCCGAGTGCCTAGGATCCTGAGGTCGTAGAGCTAAAGGCTTCACGTACCTCTCCATGTCATGTGTTATCCTGTAGATCTGCTCTAAGGTGATGTAGTAGGGTATTAGCTCATTTTAAATCTCAAGTCGAAGCCCCATCTTAAAACGAGTGATGGTCATCTCTAGATTCTCATGGACTCCACATCTCAATCTACCATCATCGAATCTCATGATGTAGTCCGCGAAGTTAGATGGTCCCTGGTGGATAACATGATACTGCTCAAAAATCCTAGTGTAATAGTGACGAGGTACGTACTTCTCCCTAACTTTGTCACGCATCTCTACCCAACTAGCAATGGGTCTCTCATGTCTCCAGTACATCTGTTGCTCTACTAAATCCCAGTAAAGCTGAGTTAACCTAACTAACTTCATCTTAGCGAATTTAACTTGCCTGTTAGGGGAGATCTTATACCAGTCGAAATATTAGCCCATCCCGCGGACCTAGTCTAAAAAGCTCTTGGGGTCTAAGCGCTCATCAAAAGTGGACACCTCAACCCATATGGCTTTTAGGGTTGTCTCCTCGAGATCTCTCATCCCTCGCTACTGCCTATAACCCCGAGGATCCAGGTCATCATCCTCAAACTGAGGGATATCCTTATGGGGTGGGGTCTTTAGTGAGGGTCCCCTAGGCGGGGTTGAAGACCTATCCCTGGGTGGGGTACTCCTAGGTACAAGCTCAGGACTGTGAGTCCTTTGCCTGTGACCTACGGATCCATGGCCTGAGTGGTGGTCCAAGTGAGGTCTTGTCTAATCCTTTCTCCTCTCCTGGGAACCTCTCCTAGAACGAACACCCAACTCTTGTCGGAGTTGCTTGAAAGAGTTCTTGAAGTTAGACTCCATAGCCAGGGTTAACCTATCCACCCTCTCTAACAACTCCTTAAAGGCCGGTTCCTGAGTAAGCTAAGAGCTAGGTCCTGCTTCTAGGGACATCTTGAGGTGATAATCTCGTCTAGATCTAGTGGGCATACACCAAAGAGCATAAGATAGGTGACTCTAAAAACTCCCTAGAATGATCTAATAGAAAAAATGGAGGGTGCGGAAAACTAAATAAATGAAATAAAAGATGTTATGCTATGCAAAAGTATGCAAGACTAGTCTACTATGCAAAACTACACCTAAATGCAACCTACTAAGGAAACCCTAAACCTAAGCTCTAATACCATCCCTCCACTTGTAAAGGGGATTTGCATGTATCTCCTTTCATCAAAGTTACAAGAATCTCTGCCAATTGTCCTTGCATACTAACTATCATGGATTCTTTGATACCCATTTTTTGGAATTCAAATCTACCTCTGTAGTCTCTAAATCTTGACCTTGGATCTTAATATCCACAATCAAATCATTACTGCTAATCTCCATAGTGTAAATCAATCCAGAAAGACCTCGGGAGCAGTTCAAAACAGAGTCAGGTCAATTCCGAAAAGGCGTCGAGACCTCAGTTAGATAAAACCAGCTAATTTCACCTGGCTCTAATACCAATTGATATGGAAATTGATGAGAAACAACTTCAAATAATAAAATATAAATTTGGATTTTAAAATATGCAATTTTCAGGTTAGGAGAAAATTTGTAATTTTCTAGATTTTGGAAAATTTACGAAATACCCTTGGCAGGTGTCAGGAAAATCCCAAATTTTCCAAATCAGTAGTTCCTTCTTTAAGGTGTCTAATGTTAAAATTTCACGTTATTTGGACAAGTTTAAGACCTCCAAACACGAGAATTTCAGAAAAAAACCAACTTTATGTTAATGAGGTTTACAAAACCAGTGGAGAATCTTGGGGATTTCTAGAGGGGAAGAGAAGGGAAATGGGAGAGGAGTTTGAGGCCTGATAGTGGTCTTAACAGAGAACAAAACCCCTATGATAAAATCAAGACAAGGGCATTTATGGAGAGATGATTTTGCTGTTGTTCTATACCCAACAAAATCTTCAAGAATAAATAATGCAAATCAATAACAGAGATCTAGAAACTGATTTCTACAGAGAAATTATAATGGGATACACATAATCAGGTGAAGATTAGACAGAAGAAAGAACTCATTGAATCCAACCAGAATATCTCTTATTGATGTAGGTGATTTAGTTGATGGACTTACACAGAAATCCAGTCAATCTGCACTATGTAACTTCCTTATGCAACCCAAGTACTCAGGAAACCAGCAGCCAACAGCTTTGCAAAAGAAATCAATCCAATCAGTTGGACTCTTTAAAACTTTAACAGAATAGTGAATAAAGAAGAGAAAGAAGGAATAATAGAGAAAAGAAGAAGAGAAAGGGAAAGACAGAGTTATTGTGGAAAGAGATGGGAAATCGTGGGAGAGAGGTTTCACGATAAGAGAAAGAGAGGGAGAATGAGAGAATGGGTGTCGTGGGTTTAGGGAGAGGAGAGAAAGGAGGTGGGTAGGGTATCTCACGACAACCACTAAGGGAATAGGGAGAGGGGCCCACGGCCAATCTAATTGGAACACTAATTATTCATAACAAAACTTGTTTTCGACTTCAATGAGAAATAAGGGGGTGGGGGTGCCTTTAAATAGGCTTACATCAAAAAAGAAAATAGCTACTTTATAGATAAAAGTTTCCTAAATTCTAACACTTGAGAATCAAGTAATTCCTAAACCCAATACTCCTCTAACCAATAAAAAAAATCAATAAAGAAAGGAGAAAGAAGAGGTAGTCAGTCAGCACTCCTTGGGCCCCACTTTGACTAAAAAAAAACCTAAGAACCCTAAAACACCCTTGGCCTTTGGCCTTATTAGAAATCTGTACCCCAAACTAAAAATAATGGCACAAAAAGCCTTATTACACATAACAAAATTGTACCCCCTCCCATATGCAACACATCTAGGACTTCTTACGCTTGGTATTGGGCCTCCACAGGAGGTACCTCTTGTCCATCCATGTGATGCATGCTGCATCAGATCCAATGCTTGGCGTGTTAGGTTACTAATAAATTTAATTTATTTGCATTACATTGTTTTATTTGTTATAGGATTCTAGAATATTTGATTAGGAGTTGATATATTTGATTGCTAAAGTTTAGGAAGGTAGCTAATTTGGACAAGAAAGGGAAATATAGGTTAAGATAAAAAGGGATTTTCTTTGTAATAGCGATCTAACAAATTGAACGAACATTGAAGAAAAAAAACCACGTGTTGTAGACTTTTCTTGGACATTATTAAAGTTAAATCCTTGCAACTCAGTAGTTTATTTCTTCATCTTCTTCTCTTGTTCAACATTTTCAAGGTATCTGAATTTTCCAACCTGCGACAGTTGGTAATTGGTATCCAATCCAGGTTGGACTTATGGCTCCCTTAAAATCCATGGCTTCAAGGATATGAGAGCATGGAAGACAAGGGATAGTTTTGACTAATTCATAGGCATCTACCCACAAAAAGAACTCACATCTTACCAAGCATGTAGTGCAACTTGAAGCCCCAACTCCAAAATTTAAAGGAACAGGATTTCAAAAAACCATTTCATGTATGTACTCATTGTAGAGAGCCATCTAAAATGGATTATGATTCCATATTTTGGGAGTCAAAGGAATTGAATAATTTGTATTTGATGGGTTACCCGGAATGAAAAACTCGTATTCTGTTAAGTATGATGATTGACTCATCCATCTCATCACCTCCTAAAGAAAGTACTCCATTTGATGGCCTACTTGGAATGTCAGGGGAAAAGAGCCAAAATCCAAGAGGTTTTTGGTATTGGGAAGGATTTCATCACAAGCCTGCTTCACAATCAGAATCAATGGCTGACAAAGGAGATGATGCTCTAAAGACCCACAATTTCAAGATCAACATAGTTGTCATTGTAGACTGCAGACCTCGTTTCAATAAAGAAGAGAAAATAGCGATGGAGTTGGACGACAAGCGCAGAGATATAAGGGTGGTACATATGCTTGAGGGTATATCTATCATGGTATTAAAAATCGGCCGATTCCGAGTCAGATCGGCCCAAGCCATGCTGATTTCTTAGTGTAAATCGGATTCTGACAGAAAACAGTTCCGGATTGGCCCTTAGATTGGTACTTTGAATTGGCCTTTGATCGGCCAAAGTGGTATGAATTGGTCCAGATCGACGAATCTGAATCAAATCTTTAGTTTGCACTGGATCGGCCGATCCGGATCAGAATCAGCCGATTCATGACTGATATCAGCCCGATTCCGCTTTTCTAACCATGATATATCTATACAACCACACCAACCAAAGATTGGTACTACATTTTTTTGTTTAAAAAAAAATTATCGAAGCACCAAAACAACAAACAAGAAGCCATGACAAAAGCATGAGCATGAGGAATACCTCAGCAAAGCACAACGAAAAGAGAAAACAAAAACAGAAGCCAGAATAACACCCCTATCCCAAAAACATCATAGTATCCCAATCAAAGATCCAATCTCTATATTGGATGTTGTTGTCTATCGGAGTTGCTGATATCCATTTGAAGATCTTAGAAAGCATTAAGTTCACCAGTTTTGGAAAGGAGAATGATTGATCCTTGAAAATTATCTGCTTGCGCTCCTTCCATATAGTCTAGCAAATTGCATGAGGGGTCATTTTCCACACAAATAGCACTTGTTTGGGGTAATGAATCCTCTACGGATCAAATTATACATGGAAAGAATTTGATCATACCACACCAACCATAAGAAAAAAGAGATCTTAGATGGAACATTCTTGTTCCAAATAAACTGTCAAGAAGAATAAGGAGTCAGAGAAGGCCAAAGCTTGAAAGAAAGACTTAATGGAAAAGCCCCTCTCTTCATCTAGCACATAAATTCTCTCATCCAACACCTCACTATCCCCTAACCTACAGCCATCCAAGATCTTCAACAATCTGCCCACGTCATTCACATCCCAATCATTGAGATTTCTCTTCAAATGCATGCCCCAAGAGCAGAAAGCTCTTGATCAAATCATGTGATCTCTAACCAACCCTTCCTTGCATTGAGAGAGGTTGAAAAAGCAAGAAAACATCTGATTTAACACTTCATTAGAGCACCACCTGTCCACCCAAAACTGCACCATTTCGCCGTTATTCACTTAAAACCGAATGAACCTTTGAAAAAGGCCCATACCTTTAAAAATACTCTTCCAAGGGATGCACTCCACAAGCCCTCTAGGCTTTAAGCTTTCCCATCCATTTGGCCCTTCTCCATATTTGGCAACAATTACCATCCTCCAAAGAGATTCTCTCAATCCCAAATCTCCATAACCATTTGCTTAGGAGAGCTCTATTGACTATACAAATAAATCTTATGCCTAGTCCCCCTTTGTCCAGAGGTTTGCAAATCCCAGCCCAGTTCACCCAATTAATCTCTCCCTGAACCGCATGCCAATATGTTCAATTCTATTATAAACCAATGTCAAAACAGGGAACAAAGATAGATAATAAGTCACTAGGCTAGACAACACACTTCTTAAGACATCCGGTTTGCCTCCTTTGGAAAGGAATCTTCCTTTCCAACAAGATAATTTCTTCTCCAATCTCTCAATGACAGGGTTTTAGATCCTCTTAGATGTCAGATTGGCTCCCAAGGGAATCCCAAAGTACTTGGAAGAAAGGGTCCTCACCACACAACCCATGATTGCAGCCAACTCCTCCATGTTAGAGTTACTTCACACTAAGAAATTTTTTTATTTTCTTAAGTTCACTTTGAGCCTAGATATAGCCCCCATTAAAAGCAGGATGCATCTCAAATTATGCAAACTTTTTGCTTCTGCTTCTAATAGAAATAAGGAGTCATCAGCAAACTGGATGATGGGAATAGTAAGACCACCTTCCTTGGGAGAGAAACCAACCAACCAACAACCCACAAGACTCTACCTTCCTCACTAATTTGCTAAGGAGTTCTACTGCTATTATGAAAAGATAGGGAGATAATGGGTCACCCTGCCTAATAACCTTACTGCCTTTTACGAGGCCCTTAGCAATACCATTAATCAATACCAAAAACGAGAGCGAAGTGATACAAATTGGTATCCAGTTCCTCCATCTTTGCCTAAAACCCATCTTCTACAAGGCTTCATCTAGATAAGACTAGCTCACATGATCATAAGCTTTTTCTATATCGATTTTTACAAACCACCCCCGCCTTTCCCGCTTTTATTCTAACATCAATATACTCATTAGCTAATAGTGAGCAATCCATGATCTACCTACAACTCACAAAAGCATTATTCGATTCTGAAATTAAGTGAGAAAGGATGACCTTTAACTGAAGATCCAAAAAAAATTTAAAAAGTTTGTTAAGACATCCCATTAGGCTAATTGGACAGAAATCCTTCATCTAGGTTGCCCCTTCCTTTTCTGGGATTAGCAATATGAATGTTACACTCGAGCTTCGACACTATTAATCCTTCAAGCAAAAAGCCTCCAAAGCTGCCAAGGCATCCGAACCCATCACATCCCAGCACTCCTTAAGAAACTTAATAGAGAAGCCATCGAGACTCAAACCCTTATTGTCCTCCATCTAAGCATTGCCCCCACTTCTTCAACCGAGAAAGGCCTTTCGAGCCAGCTTTGCTGATCCGCACTGGTACTCTCAAATGCAACCCCTTCAATGCCTGGTCGATTCGGATAAGGGTCGGAGAACAACTTAGCATAGTAATCTTCAATATGATCCCGGATCTTTACTTCGTCATAAGTCCATTCATCAATGATCTTTAGCTTTGATATCATATTTATTGACCTTTTCATATTAAATATTTTATGAAAGAACCAAGTGTTTTTGTCACCCTCTTTAAGCCAACAAGTTCTAGATTTTTGTCTCCAAGATATCTCTTCCATCTTGAGCAGTCCATTGTATATCGATACAAAATTGGATTTAGATTGTAACACCGCTATATAATGGAGAGGTAGATGACTCTTTTGCTCAAACTTCGATAGATGGTTCAAACATCTCTGCTTCCTCACTTTGATTCCAACAAACTCCTCTTTTTTTCCAACGAGATATTCTCTCTTTCAACATTTTTAATTTATGCCCCAAAAACATAGCTGGCCAAACCATTAGGCTTCATCTCCTCTTAATATTATCTTATCTTCTTTCTTCTTCTTTTTTAGAATGCCCACCTTCCACCTCTTCTCTAACTCTTTCACACTCCACCTCTTTTCCTCCCTCCCCAAACTCCTAATGTTCTAGGTAATAATGGTCCTCTTCATTTGTAAAAGTATCGGTTTGTCTCCCCTTCCTCCCTTTCTTCCTTTCTCCTTTCCTTTCTCTTCCATCGTAATTAATGCCCAACTAAAGGTTCATCAATTCCCGAGAATGGCATCTCTTAGATCTACCTCCTTTTGGCCTCAAAGGGCTCCAACCTCTTTTGCGTTTTATCTCCCGAAAGAGAGCTTCCAGCTAGTCTTCTATTCCTTTCAACGAAACCTTCATTCATTTGCTAACATCAGTAACCTTCCGAATGACCCAGTCAGAAGAGGAGGGTAGAGGAAGCATAAGAATGAGATCAACTTCATAAGAATGAGATCGACTTCCATTATGTTAGTCAGATCTTTAAAATCAACACACGATTGGAGCTATCCTTGAGAGTAACCACATTCATTATATTCCCCTTCACTCACCTCAGTGAATTGGTCTCCCCCCCCCACCCCCCATTTTCTCACTCCCTGTAATTTCCATGCATATCCAACTCCACTCCTTCGACAGAGATTTTGGAGGAGCTTCCATCCTGAGCTGCAATTATACCTCTAACAACCTTGAGAGTTCTTCTCTCACCACACGTGGAAGATTCTATCCTAGAACCTCCAAAGTCATAGTCGAAGAAGGGCATCATTCTTTCTTCCTCTTCTTCCTCCCCCCCCCCAACTCTCCTGAGGTAATTTTTTTCCTTTCCCTCACCCACTGGCTCCATTGTCACTCTGATTTTTCTATCCTCCATGTTACGGTCTTCGATGACAATGCCATTCTTCCTCTAACTTTGGATCTGATTTAGATACATCGAATAAATGGGCTTACAAGCTTTGGAGTGCTGCTTACCTTCCTAGCCAGGGCGTCAACTTCCGCTCCTTCCCTTTTTTCTTGCCTTAACCTTAGTCCACCCTTCCTCCGGACTTAGGCTAGGTGATTGTTTTTTATTATTAGAAAGGAAAAAAGGCTAAAGATATTGATGGTTTTAAACTTTGGTACACAGGAGAAGCTAATAACAAAAATGGGGTAG
>JAOXJP010086337.1:0-14826 GCA_025762735.1 Platanus orientalis | reverse complement strand
GGGCTGTCTTTTGTTGTACTATTATGTTTTCTCTCTTTTTCGTCAATAAAATCCTTCATTTATTGAGGGAAAAAAAAACTCATGTGCCAGAGTAAATCCAATTATTCTAACTTTTGCTCTTTTTTCTTTCCTACTGTTATGACCTTATATTGAATTTGTTCTCCTTTCTCATAAATTATGTAAATGGATAATAATAATAGGGTAGCTCTCCAATATGACACATTGAAAGAAAGACATGACACAGAAATCCAGAAGCACTACTCCACCTCATCCCAATAATCAAACAGAGTGAATATAATTGCGGAAAAAGTGATCAAGTAATCCAAGGCATGGGTTTTCAAACAAGAATTTCCACCTTTTTTTTTTCAGCCAAAGCATTTTTCCTTCTATGCAAAAGCCTAAAGAAACAAAAAGAAAAAAAGACTGAGACCATGATTCCGGAATTAACTTGGTAAGATAATGGAATCAAACCATGGCCCAACTATGTCAAGCAAGATTCTATGGCAGAACTCAGGCCTATGATGCAATTCAGAAAATTCCCAATAAACAGAAACCACCAGAAGACAGTATTTAATGAATATACAGACCAGAAGGCTGCATGAACTGTTATCATTTCATTAAGAATGACCGAACATCTAATAAAAGACCAATTTGTGCGCCATAAAGATGTAAAATCAAACTTATAACCTAAAATGTTGACAAGTTTTTCAACATAAAGTAAATCTTATAAGTCATAACTATGACCAAGATTGAAATTTACCCACAAAGTCTCGGCAAATGTCACGATCGGAGAATTTGTCAAACTCAAAAATGTAACCTCCACCCTAGAATAACAAAGGAATCAAATCAAGTATGTTTCCATTATCAAACAAAAGCTAAACGACAAATACAATTTCAAAAAATACACAGATCAACTGGGGAAAAGTTAATGAATAGTCTAGTACAGAGTACAAATAAGAACTGTCAAAGCATCCAGGGCTGCTCAAATAGCAAAGAAAAACATCCTTAAAATGCCATAGAAGCCAGAGAGCCCAAAGACAATTCAGTAATAGGTTGAAGTAAACCTGATCTTGTGTAAGATTCAGCAGCGCCTGTTTGGATCCCTCCTTGCTGAATTTGTGACCTACGAATTCATGGCAGAAAGAAATGGCAAGGCATTAAACAGAGCTAAAGCATGAATGAGTGTATGGACTCAGTACTAAGGAAAGTCATAGACAAAAGCATGTCTTATTTATTACAATGGAAGATCATCAATTCAATCTAGATCCATTCAATCCATTTATAAGTCTTACTGATTAGTCTGCAAAAGTTATCGGAAGCACTCATTTTGTTTGACTCAAGGTTCAAGAGGCAAATGCCAAACATGGTTAGAGTGATGAGTTAAAACAGACTGGGATTGAAGTGGTCTATCATAGGCCTCAGCAGACAAAATAATTAATTTTAGGATAAAATGCAAACAAAGAATAACGTTAAAGCACCATTAAGGGAAGAGAGAATTCAAAGCAAATAGCTTAATGCACGGATTTCCTTTTTTCCAAAGGGGAGTTAATGGATATGCTTGAGACCCAATCGTACATAACTACTGTTAAGAACATGCCTTTGAACTACTCTATAACAAGAAGCCAACTCCCCACTTCTCTGACTATTGTGTCGATAATGTCATTCCTACTTTTGCATTTGCCTTCAAAGATTCTGAGATTTCTTTTCTTCCTAATACCCCAAAGAGAAGCATGGATCAAACGAGCCAAAAAACTCTTCCACAAACCCCCAAACCTTGGGAATTCCATTGACAAATGAATTCCCAAACCACCTTCGGCACTACCCACGCTAGGGACATATTTGAGAAGAGATAGTCCCATATGGCTCTAGAGATATGACAATGAAGAAAAATATGCATTGTGGATTCAGTCTCTTTTACATAACACACACCAATGAGGAGATAGAGACATAAACGGCCTTCATCTATGAAACATGTCCATTGTGTTTATTCAGTTCAAAGCCACTCTCCATGTGAAAGCTTTGACCCTAGGAGGAATGGAAGGTTTCCAAATCCGTTTGAAAGGGAAGGAAGACTGAGGATCATTGTCTTGAATAAGGTCCATTAAGAAGGATTTAGAGGAGAATCCACCCAAGGGCTCAAGGATCCAAACCCTCTGGATCACAGAAAGAGTTAGAAAGAAACACCTCCCTAAAACTAGAGAGAAGATATGTCACTATATCCACTTCCCTATCAAAGAGATCCCTTGAGAAGGTGAGATTCCAAGAAAGACGTGATGGAGAATTTGAAATAATATCGGAGACCAAAGCATCTTCATTAACAGAAAGACGAAATGATCTAGGAAAATAAGAAGACAAACATTGTTCCCCCCACCAAAGATCTGTCCAACATTTAATAGACCTGCCATCTCCTAAAATAAACTGAACTTTGAGGGAAAACATTGGAACAAGAGAAATTATATTTTTCCATAAAAAAGACATATATGGGGATGGACTGGAGGTAACAACCCAACTATTAGATTTGTGAAATGCCATAAACTATCCCTTTAGTCGGAAAACTCCAAAGCCACTTTCCGAGAAGAGCCAAGTTCCATTATTTTATATGTCCAATACCCAAACCACCAAAAGATTCCGGTTGCTAACTTCGTCCCATTTCACCAAGTGATCCTTCTTCCAATTCTACCCTCCCATAAGAAGTTTCTCTAACATTTCTCCTATATTTGAATAATCTTTCCGGACATTTTGAACAGCAACGTATGGTATACCAGGACATTTGACAATGCCACTTTAATCAAAATTATCCTTCCTACCCACAAAAGGGATATGTACGACTTTTTCCAACAAGCCATTGTCTTTTACATCCTTTACACTACAGGATAACCAAAAAAAAAAGATTTGGAGTGTCTACCTAAAGGAAGACCCAAATATTTCAAGGCCAGAAATCCACCTTACAACCCAAAATTCATGCAAAACTAATAGGCTCCACCTCCTCGATTCCGATACCTGCCATACTAAACTTTGAAAGGTTCACTTAAGGCCAAAGATGGTCTCAAAAATCAGTACGATATACTTTAAATGCAACACTCTTTCCACTGCAGCCTTTATGAAACAAATAGTGTCATATGCAAACTGCCAGTGGGATATATAAAAACCATCACCTCCAATTGGAACCCCTTCAATAAGGGAGATAGATAAAGCTTTGTACATCAATGCACTGAAAGAATCCACCACCAGAGTGATCTAGTATAGTGGCTTCTCTACTGACTGAAATTAGTGAAGAAACAATGGAATCAGGGGCAATTTGTTATGGATCTGTTAGGACTGTCAAATAGGCTAGAATAGAGGTTAATAATGGACTGATTAAGGACTGACCGAAGGTAGTTACAGGGACTCAAACCAAGGATTTAGAGAAGGGGTTTATAGGAGGTTTGTGGGTACTAAGCTTAGGAGTTCGGACAGAATAAGCTGGGGGTTTAATTGAACTTAACAAGGGCTGTTTTGTTTGCAGATCAGAAACATAAAGGAAGAAAGATCTATGGGTGCCGCAGGTTATGGATTGAAGGGTGTTGAGGTTTTTGAAGGTAAACGACGATGGATGATGGAAATGGGTCTAGCGAAGGGCATGAACAGGGTTCTAGATGGGTTGACAGTGGGAAATCAGTAAGGGGTGTGGAAGAAGATGGCTTGCAGGTTTTGAGAATCAAGAAGGTTTCTTGATAGAATTTACACCTTGAAGAATCTTGGTGGACCTTTAATGGCTAATAGCAAAGAGATTAAAGGCAAGAGAAGAAGAAAGAAGTAAGAAAGAGAGGGATGTCGATTAGAGAAAGAAAAAAAAAAAGAGAAGAGAGAGGACCACTTACACATGGAAGAAGAAGAGAAAAAATAGTTGAGGATGGGCAGCCCACGGTTACTACCCACAAAAGAAAGGGAGAATATAGAGGGGTAACAAACCAGACACACACTGTTTCAAATTGAAATCTTCATAATATTCACTAACTTTTTGATTCCAGTCCTAGATGCCTTTATACGCTTACATCATCTTTGAAAAGATTCCTAATCTAACTAAAATCCCTACTTCTAAGACTCCTTTTGTAAACCAATTTTCCTACTAAAAAGACTTCAAAAATAAGAGTCTAATGTCTAATAAATTTCCTATTAAAAGACTCCTAACAAATCAAAACTTTATGAGGTTGTCAACCAGACAGAATTGGGCCCTACTTGGACTTTTAAAGACTCCAAAAAATACACATGTATGACCAGCACATAGTGGACCCCATTCTTGTTGACTTTAGTAGTCCAAAAAAAGGCCAACTATGTGGTTATCGTGCTCTACATAAAATCCCTAATTTTATGACAACTTTGCCTTATTACATAAATATACCCAACCTAAAATGCTAAATAAACCAAAATAAATTACATAATTTAAATCGGACCCTCTTGTTAAAGGGCACGTACATGAAACGCATCATGTTGTTCACATCACAAAGTGTATAAAAAAGGGGTTAGGGGATTGCCTTGCCTCAACCCTCGAGAAAAACCAAAAGAACCTTTCGAAGAACCATTAAGCATTACAGAAAAATGAGAATGGTCTAAACAACCAGGGATCCAACCGATCCATTAGAACTAAAGCCTTTCTTTTCAAGAACCCATCAAAGAAAATCTCAATCAACCCTATCGTATGCCTTTTCCAAATCAATTTTACAAACAAGTCCGGAAGACTTGGATTTCCTTATCCCTTCAACATATTCATTAGATAAGAAAGTCGTTGATGATTTGTCTACCCAACACAGAAGCTCCTCGGGTTTTAGAGACCACCTTATCCATAACTCAACTCCACACATTCTCGTTGATAATACTTTGGCACTAATTCTATAGAGACTAGTAACCAAGCAAATATGACAAAAATCCTAAAGATCCTTAGCCCCCTCCTTCTTGGGAATGAGAACAATATAAGGAGCATTGACCCCCCTGTTAATGTTGCCCCTTTCGAAAAATTCGGTGAAAACTTTCATCAAATCCTCTTTAAGGATGTCCCAACATTCTTGATATAACATGGAAAAATCATCAGGCCTGGGGTTATCTTTTTCCATGTTAAAATTTGTATCTTTTACTTCTTCCTTAGAAAAAGAAGTTTCAAGAGATCTCACCGCTTCCTCATCCAAAGAGTTAGAGAACAAGTTTTCAGTGATGGCTCTTTCCCAACCTTCCATGGCATATAGATTGGAAAAGAACCTCATCGCTTCATCCTTAATTGTGTCGAAGTCCTCCAACTCCACTCCTTGGATGCATAATCTAGATATTACACTCTTTTGTTTCTTACCATTAGCAACTTATGGAGAAAATTAGAATTCCCATTGCCATCCTTTAACCATTTACATTTGGCTTTTTCCAATGAATTTCTTCAAACCTTAGAACCACTTCCATGTTTGCTAGAAGAACATTGCGTTTCTCAACCAAATCCAAAGAGAACTGCTCTTCTTTTTCAAATTTCTAATCAATCCATTGGATTTCATCCCATATTTTGCTTTTATTTTCATTCAATCTCCAAAAAATAACCTTATTCCATTTTATTTTTTTTTGGCGGAATAACCTTTTTCCATTCAATAAGCCTCTTTTTGACATATTAGAAGAACTTCTTCATGAACCTAAATCCTTCCCAAATAGCCACCTCACATTCCATCCACCACATACATACACAATCTTTAAAGGATGAATGGAGAGTCCACATGCTTTCAAACCTAAAAGGAATAAGACCACATGTTGCAGCCTCAGTTATTGCGAAATGCCATTGGTAAAAGATTTCTCTGATTAGTGCGCTATTCTAGGTGTTGGTGTGGCTGGAGGTGGGTTGGTTGCTTGGAATCTTGTTGTTATCACAAGGTAGATGAAGTAATACGGAATTTCTCTATTTTTGTTCAGTTTGTAGAGATCTCTTCCGCTTTTGAATGGAGTTTTACATAAATTTATATACCTTTTTCTCTCCAAAATCAAAACGAGTTTTGGGAAGAGCTTGATGGTGTTAGAAGGAGATGGTCAGGGCCTTGGGTGGTTGGTGGAGACTTCAATGTCATTAGATTTGCTCATGAAAATAATAGGCCAAGTCATGTCACCAAAAACATGCGAGATTTCAGGATTTTGTGAACCAATGTTATCTTTGGGATTGTCCATTGTTTAATGCCAAGTCTTTTTTTTATGAATAACTTGATAATTTTATTATAAAAAAAAAAAAAGAACAAGGAGAGCCAAGCAAACGATTGAGAAAAAATGGATACAAGAGGAAGAAGGAAGAGAAAAAAAAAAAAAAAAAAGAGATACAAGCCCCCAAAAAAGACCACTACATAGTGGTATCATCACTCCTTGTGCCAAAATACATAAAATCCCCATGCACAGTTGCACACCCCTTTCGGCTAATCCATCCGCCGTCAAGTTAGTCTCTCTAGGGATCCATATGAATGAGATGTTCAAGCAAGATGCGATAAAGGGGGGCTTCCTTTATGAGGTAGGCCTCTACAAGCCATTTGATCTCTCCACAAGCCAGCCAATCACACATAAAGAGTCACCCTCCACCACTAGCTAACAATGATGAAGACCCATAAAAACATACAATCTCAACCCTAGAGAACTGCCTTTGATCCTGCAGATATATATCCCCAATCCCCGTTGGTCCAAAGAACTCCTGAATACAAGCCCCAAGTGCATCTTTTATGATACCCCTAATGTCAGATGGACCCGGGTTGGCAATGGAACAACCATTAGAGTTCAGTTTTAGATGCAAATCCACTAGGGGTTTCCACATGTGTATGATCTGGGGATGATGAGGAATTGAGTTCATGATAATAGGAAAGTCTCTAACAAGAGAGTGAACAGATAAGACCCTGAAATGAGTCTTGAGAAGCGGCCTAAATGGCGATTCTAAAAGAAATCACCTCAATCATATGGCGAAAATCCCTTCTTTTATCCTAAAAAATTCTTTGGTTCCTCTCTTCCCATATAGTCCAAAAGATGACAATCGAGATGTATCACCAAATCAATAACCCCCTCTTGCCAAACGGCGCAAAGGACCAACTCCATATGAAATTACCAACTTCTCGAGGAAAGACTAAAGACATGCCAAACATGTTAAGGAAATGATACCAAATCTCTTTTGCAAAGTGACAATGAATAAATTGGTGATTTACCAATTCCCCATTCAAGAAGCATAAGTGACATACATGAGGAGAAATACACCATCCCTTCTACCAATGTTGAAGTATGTCATCCGCATTCACACATTTATGAACAACTTCCTAATAAAGAGCCTTGTACCTCAAAAGAGCTTGGTTATACCAAATCATCGTTATAGGGAAATCTTGGATAATAGGGGATGCAACTTGTGAAATCAAATGAACACAAAATGATGGAGTGAAGGAATCTTTGGGGGATAGCAACCAAATCCGAGAATCTTGAGCTACTGGATCAATAAAGGCTTCTGAGAAGAAAGCTAGGAGGGAAGAGATTTCATCTAGTTCAAAATCCCTAAGATGATGAAGGCCTAGGTCCCATGTAGAGACAGGTTGGGCCGGGTTGAGTTTTGTCTGAGCCCAACCCAAAACATTATACTTGTGCCCAAACTCAGCCCAAAATAGTTAGCCCAAACTCAGCCCATTGCAAAATAATGGGTTTCGGGCAAAGTTCGGGCCACCTGATCTAATATTCCACAATTTAATTTTGAGCCCGAGCTCGGCCCTCTTTGTATCTTGCTCTCCATCGCTCAAGTTAGACTTCCGGTTCCAATACTCATCACTCCTTTGTGACCTTGAATAGGTGAGTCTTTATAATAAATAAATAAAAACCATTGACCAAGTTGGGATTTGCATCTTCGTCCTTAGCTCATTGCTCCCGGGTTCAAATGTGCAGATGAGCTTCAATGGGTTCTACAAACCAGATCTGGATTTCTAAGCCCAAAACCTTCGATAATGAATTTCTTCTTAGACTACCCACACAATCAAGATTCGTTGTCTCAATCTCAGTTTCAGAACCCTAAATGGTGGGATATGGTTCCATCTATGATAGGGTTAAAGGAGCCACCGTTGGCCAACATGAACAAGAGAAAAGAGCATGGCTTCTTGGGTTTAGGAATTCGACCAAAGCATTTATATCTTGGATAGACAAGATGAAGGCATATAAGATCATTCCTTAGGCTTGAGTAAACTTTTTTGTTCCTGTTACAACTGTTGCGTCTGGTTCTCAAGGAACAGTTGTAATGTACGATCCCAGTAATAACTGTTATTTACTACCGTCTCCTTCTCTAAAATCTAGACATATGTGTATCTCTTCTTCTGCAACTCTATTAGCTTGATCACTCCTCTCCATCACACTCCTCTTGTTAGTTTTTCTGTTTCCGGTTATGGCCGTCACGATGACGGCTGCAACACTGATTCATACTCCCTCCATGGAGAAACCAAACCTCTAATCTGTGTTTAATTCTTCGTTGGGATGCCACCTTACTTCACCTGTGGCTTGGGTTTCTCATGGCAGCAATGAACTTATTTTTTTGCTCTTCCTACTTCAACCATTTGGTGATGGTGATGAATCCCACCGTTTTCAGTGTGCTAGATTTTGCCTTATTTCATTGTTTCATGTGGTTGAATGTTTTAAATAAAATTAAGGTTAAAGTGGATTAGTGTAGACTGTTGGATTAGACCCAATCTAACAGTAGGTATTTAACATTATTCGGGCTAGGCCGGGCCGGGCTCTACATAGTTTTATTTAATTCGGGACGAAGCATCGGGCTAAAATAATTTTACCCGAGCTCAGACCGAATATCATTTCAGGCTTGAAACTTGAGCCCGAGCTCGGCTCAGCCCCAAATTAAGCTAGCCCAGCCTGATCATCTTTTGGGCCGAGCATATCAGACTTCGGGCCAGCCTGACCCAACTGACTGCTCTACCCACACCCCCACAGCTAGAATATTCATCCTTCATTTCCCATTCAAAGGTTCTTTAGTTCCCTTTTCCCCTTATCACCCTTCTTGAACTATCGCACCACTTTCTCATCCTCCATTACCAATTAGTCCAATAACAATACTTGATTCCCTTCCCTGTCACACACTATTAGAACTATTCCACTACAAATAGAACTCCTAAACCAACTTGGAAACTATATAAAATCAAAATAAATAAATTTTTGAAAACACAAAAATCATGAATCCTAATCAAACAATTATTAACACTAGTAGAACTATGAAATGGATTTATTCTTGAGCTTGTTAGACTAGCCACAATTTGAATATAAGTTGTTTCCTGTCCCACATCAAATATCATCATAAACAACTCATTCAAGTGCAAGTGTGAATGGCAAGTACTATTTTGCCATGTGAAATTATAAACCAGCAAACCTAAATAATCAACAAGGGTGTCCAGACTTCCAGTTGCCATCAAATCAAAATCCACACAACACCCATAACCCCTTGTAATGGAAAAAAATCTTTTCATGCATGAATATGATGGTTTTGAACGCCTTTAGGTGTCAAATGCATCCCTTGTATTAACATAGATCACTTGTACATAAATCCAATGGTTTTTAGTGTCTTCTCCAAGCGTAAATCCAACTGTTCTGAGCAGAACCACTTACAGTTGCCGGTGTCAAATGAAAACCCTATTTGTCTCTTAGAGAAATTAGAAGCAAGTTGGAGATACTTAGGAGAAGGTTGCCTTTCCCACTTATTACATGTCAAAATGCTAATAGACAATCAAATTATTTATGCATTACAAGAACACACACACACACGGAATCAATAGAACTAGCTCCCAAGTAATCATGAGCACCTATGAGCACTTCAATACTTAAAACATTGTCTATGGAACATCCAAAGTCCTGTGAGAATATCAAAGTTTAGAGAAGTACCTTTAATAGATCTAAACCCCACATCAAGCTTCCCAGAAGCCCTAGGGTCATTAGGAGTGAATATAAATTTGTCCTCTGTCTGCATGAATGAATAAAATCAAAATGTTAAATGGAACCATTTTGAAGTTTATGGTATAAGGAAAACAACCAAGATATAAGTATGTAAACATGGACATTCATGGGTACGCATGCATGCACACAGACACATGGTGCAATTTGTATACTAATTTCAAACTTTCCCATCAGAATTAACAAATCCACCCATGTGAACGTCTGTCCTACCGGAAGCAACATCTAATCTTTTAAATTCCTTTCCTTTATGATCGTGTTAACATTTCCTTTAGGTGGGTGCGCTGGGATCAACCTGATTTATGTGATACATGACCCACATTCCTGTGATTCACTGCTCTTGTTATTTCAGAAACGATGATACCAGCATAGCAATGTGTGTCAAAATACATCATATCGCATTTCAAACATTTCCTTTATATATTCCAATTACGTTTTTGTGACAAAAATTCTACTATAAAGAGCATACCAGTACAATACTTAACAAAGTTTAAAGCAAATCAATTTCAGAGAGAAAGATAGAGAACAAAAATAATAAGAATAGAATAAAGAAAATAAAAATAATGGTACAAAGAAATAGAAGCTGTTGAACTATTAAAGAAATACGAAATTGGCAGGCACTACACTGAATTTGATATTGGAAATTCAATGAAAACAATAAGCAATTTCTCCACTTTCACGCAAAAACATCACTAATATTAAACTAGTACAGTTGAAAAACTTACCATTTTAAGCACACCTGGAATGCCAGGGTCCTTAACGGAGGTCTTATACTTAGCACGCATAACGACCTGCCCTGCCGCCATATTTGTTGATCGAAGATCGAAAACTAATGATCAGAAACTGAAATCAACGAAGAACCAGGATCAAATCATGTGATGAGTCCAAGAATAGAAAATTGAAATCCCTGGATGGAAGAAATAGGAGAGAGGGACGGGGGGAAGACCTAGAACAAGACAGTAGGGTCGCTATGTCCTGGAGGTTCGTGAGCTGAGATCTAGGTTTTCTCTGCAAACACAGAATGATTAAGATTACAAACGAAGGAGGGGAAATGAGTTGGAGATGGGAGGAGGGGCGTTAAGTGAGGAGTTAGAGCACAGTGCGCTATCGGCACCGTCGGGTTCCGCGAAGCGCTCTGGCTCTGCCGGTGCCAAGACGAGGCTGTATGCATATATGTATCGGGAGTGCAGGGAGTGGATACCAAAAAGAGTCCGGATCCTCTACGGTCAGAAGGAATGCGGTGGAAGTGCCGTTTGAATGCCCAATAGTCCATCTGTCCACGCCAGGAAGATGGTCAGGGTGGTTTTTTGTCCTGTTTAACTACATCATATTTTTTGTAATAAATATTTAATGATATATTTCTTGATTCTATTTGTGAAGGAATTGTCAGAAATATTCATTTTGTTAGAAATGTCTCCTAATAAAGTCATTCACCTAAAATATAGGCATGATTAATTAATAATAACTAAATTCTATCATTACATGTATTTATTTATTTAAATAAATAATTATTTAATCTTATGAGATGAAATAGGTGATCCTCAAGTAACATAGTAAGATGTCAAACACATTACAAACGTGCGGATAAATCTGAATATCCAGTTCTTGTAAATCTAAAAGTTTATAGCTATTAATGATGTTGGACATACTACTTATAAGACTGTTACATGTAAAGTTATTATATAATGAAGTGATGTTATCTTAGTCACTGGGTGAGACTCTAAATTTGCATGTAGGTGCATTATATAAATGCATTAAAATGATCTATTATGGACACACTTGATAAAACTTCATTGTTAAAATAAGTGTTATTCATATTTATAGACTCAACCTTATAATTTAGGGGTTTTTATTTTTCTAAGTCATTATGTTAGTTATTTTGAGCTATCAATCAATAATGCATAATTGGAGACTATATCATTGACAATTTAAATAGCTTACATGATACTTGAGATGATGCAAATGTCCAACAAGGAATCCATTGTCCGTAAGTGGAAAAATATTCAATTTAGAAAATATATGATTTAATTGAATATAAAAATCTAACCAGTGGTTTTTGATAAAGTATTTGTCAAATATTTTTAAAACTATATTATTATTTTGAAAATAATTTTATCAAATTAATGTTTTTAAATGTTCAGTTGATTCATTAAGTTATTAATGATAATCTTCTAATGACCATAGGGGTTAGACAATGATTATTTTATTATCTTAAAGGTCATTAAGAAAATATTGTGAAGTGGAATTACATATATGTGAAATATCTGTAAATAAATACCTCATTATTATTATTTTATCTTTAGGAGTTCAATTACAATATGTAACAGAGATTATTGTAATTAATGGTGTGTCAATTTGTAATTAACAAAAGATATAGTGTCCTTAATGCAGTTTGACTTAATTAAGTATACTAAGTCTCACAGTCTAAGAATAAGAATCCCATAAGGATCTCACACACCCTATGATTACTTTGGCTTTCCAATTATTTTATATATAGAGGTATCCACGTTCATATGGGGTCTTGTAATTTATCTGTAAATGGAAGAAGTGCAAAGAATTCTAGAGTAGATGTTGATACTTTGAAGACCAGGTCAAATTGGATTATTGTGTTCCATTAATTCATTGATGTAATTATAAACTTCCGTTAATATTAAATCTTAAAAATTCATATGGTGATAATGAGAAAACATATTTATATATGTGATTGATCAATGAACTTTATTAATTTTTATGTTTAAGAACAATAATCTTTCTTCATATTTGTTGTGTTGAGCAAAGTGAGTCGTTTATTTATTTCCCAAAGGTGGATGCCGAATTAGATCACTACATTAAGAGAGTTTAACAAATCTACTTTAATGGTAAAGTACCACGAGTGGCATCCATAAATCTTTTAATTTGAAATCTTTTAGTATATGTATTTCTATCGACTTGCAACGACTTTATTCGGGTATGTTCTAATTCATTTAATTAATTTTTTGTTTTTATATTTCAATTAAATATCATGTGTATATCATATTCTAAGTTATTATTATTATAATTGTCTTGAATAACTTGTGAATTAAATAGAACATAAATGTTATACAATAAACCACTTTCATAGCCCAATTTTAACCATTACCATAGTGCTCCTTGGTATCCGTGGTCACTTTATGAAACTTAAATTTATATGATGTTAAAATATTGTATTACATATTACCAATGTCTCAACACAATCAAATGGGTACACGCGAGTTCAAATCATCTCTAGTCTGAATGGACATGTACCACTCCAGTCTCTTCTCAAAATGTGACACAATGTCTGACAAAAGGTGTATTACTAAATACACATGTACTTATTTATTGTGTATTTACAGTAATACCCTCCATTGACTCATGTGTGTTGACTTAAACACCCTTTGTCAGACCACATGTCATGCACTTATTGGTAATGGTGTGGTACTTGTCCATTTAGACTGGAGATGATTCTAAATCGGTACACGCATAGCTGTTACTTCATTGGTTGCATTTTTTTTTTCTTTGCCTTTTTTTTTTGTTTATATGGAAAAATGCTGCTCTTAAAGGCAAAACGTGAAGGTTATAGTGGACCACATGAATTGGGCTGATTTACAAAGCATTGTGCTATGTTACGAACAATTACATTAGATAGCCTATTATAATTAGCCACCTGAACCTGTGGATTAGAGGTCATAAGCACACTAATGTCCGCAAAATAGGCCTTAACCCTCCAATGACATTGGGAATACTCGCTATTAATTGTCTGTACAGCCTGGCGTGAATTCAACTCAATTATGAGGAGCAGAACTTTATATTTTATCGCAGGGCAGATGCCAAACCGAATAGCTTCCATTTCAACCATAAGAAAGTGTCCCAGTTTCCTTTACAAAAGACCAACCCTCTTCATCTCCTTGCTGAGTCCATGACAATGACAGTGATTGCACGAGGTGATTGCTCCAACGGGCAGGTTTCTTCAACATTGATCTTTATCCACCTTCATTAGGTGGCTTTCATAAAAGAAACCTTTTGAGTTGAAAATTTTGAGATGATACACACACACACAAAGCAAATGTTAATGCGATAAGAAAAGTGTCTATGTAATTTATATGGTGAATTATAGACAGACACGTGTTGTTTAGGGGGAAAGGGTTCAAAAAAGGGAAGGGCTATTGGCACCCCTAAAATTGATCACCACACCCCAGAGCTCACCATCCCCCTTTTTCTGCTCACCACACCCTACACCTTTCCTAAATTACCCTTAAAACCTAAACCCCTCTTTTATATATGTTTTTCTTCACAACACTCCCCTCCCTCTCTCTTATCTCTCCTGCGTTATTTCTCTTTCCTGCATAAACAACGTTTACGAATCTTCTCTCTTCCTTTCTTCTTTCTTATTTCCTCTCTTCTCTCTTCCTCTTCCTCTCTTCTTTTGTCTTCCTCTTCTCTTCCCGCCTTCGGCCAGTGCCACCCAATGCCCCGTTGGATGTCGTCGCTGCCGCTGCCGCCGCCGCAGCCAGAGTAGTTGCCACCGTTGTTGCTTCCTCCCTCCGCCTGTAGGTATGCCCTTTTTTGTTTTTTGTTTTTTTTTCTCTTATTCATTCGGTGGTCCAATCCTATTCGGACCTGTACCTCCGAATGAAAAAAAAAAAAAAAACATAATTGATTCGAAGGAAAAAAGAAAAATAATATTATTAGTTTTTTTTATTCTAAAGAAAAAATAAAAAAGAATTAACTCCATAAATTTTGATCTATGCAAGGATTTGAGTGTAAAATTCTAGATTTATAGAAGGGACAACTGTTAAAAAAAAATGTGGAGCACCTATTGCCATGCAAATTTATGAGTTAGCATGAAAATCTTTATTAGAAGTTTATTTATTT
>JAOXJP010086326.1:0-14826 GCA_025762735.1 Platanus orientalis | reverse complement strand
TTCTCTACAAAATGTCCATATCTTTAAAGAAGATTATGGTTTTGTATAAGATTTTCATGTTTTGGAGAAGATCATGGTTCTTTATAAGGTCCCCATGTTTTGTAAGATCATGGTTCTCTACAAAATTCCCATGTTTGGTAGGATCATGGTTCTTTACAAAATCCTTGTGTGTTTTTGAAGAAAATTATGGTTCTTTATAAATTTTCTTCCTCTTTTTTTGAGCCACTGATTCTTCTATTCTAGATTCATATATAGAAATGATCATATAACATAACTGAATGAAGAATGTTTAGCAAAATGATCATTTAAGGTCTTCTCATTTAAGGTTTTCAACACAAGTCAAGTTTACGTTAATTAAGCAAAGAATTGTTTGACTTTATCCAAGTTCACATACCTAGGGAAGTCTTCCCCATCCATGTTTCCCAATAATAATGGCCCACCAGACAACTTCCGTTTGATGATGAAACATCCTTCATAATTTGGTCGAGATTGCCCCCGTGGTGCTTGTTAATGTGGAAAGACCTTTTTGAGAACTAAGTCTCCTTCTTCAACAACCCTGGGTCTGACCCACTTGTTGAAAGCCGTTGCCATGCACCTCTGATAGGCCTACCCATTCCTCATTACCTGTAGTCTCTTCCCATCAATAAGGTTTAGCTGATCATGCCAGACCTATGCCCAATCTGATTTTGGAATCTATGCCTCAACTAAGATTTGAAGACTTAGAATTTCAACTTCAATTGGCAGGACTACTTCTATGCCATAGACCAATGAATATGGTTACCCCTGTCAAAGTGTGGATGGATGTCCTTTGGAGTGATTAACAATCATTTTCTATAAGATCTTCTTGAGGTTCTTGTTGGTTGCTTCCACTACTCCATTCATTTGTGGTCTGTAGGAAGAAGAGAGATGATCGTGAATCTTGAAATTTTTGCAGAATAGTTCAAGGTCCTTTCCCACAAAATTAGTTACATTGTTAGTGATGATTTTGCTAGGAACACCATATTGGCAAATGATATCTCTTCGTATAAATCTGGTTGTGTTATTCATTGTGACTGCTGATAGAGATATGACTTTGACCCATTTAGTGAAATAGTCAATAACTACAAAGATATACAGATGTCCGTTGGTTGCCTTCCGAGGCATTGACCCTACTACATCGATTACCACATGAAGAATGGTGAAGGAGTAGTTAGGTTGTGCAATTCGGAAGCTAGTGCTTTGATAATGTTGGCATAAGACTAGAAAGTGTGGCATTTCTTTACATGTTCACAATAGTCTGTATCCATTATCAACCAGTAATAAGCCTAGTGACCCAGTCAAAGAATCTTCTTAGCAAGCATGGGCCATTTCATGTGCGGGTTGCACTCTCCTCCATGAATATCTTCAAGGATAGTGGAGACCTCAACTTCATCTATGCATATCAGAAGGACATAATGAGGGGACTTCTTGTACAGGGTCCCACCATGTAAAAAAATGAGCTGTTAATCTCCACAAAGCACACTAATCATTCTTAGAAGCCATAGAGGGTAGAGTCTGATCTTCAAGATAATTCTTTATGTCGAGGAACCACGGTTCCCTGTTGAAATCAATGGTTACAATTTGAAGATAATAGGCCGGCTCAACTCTACCTTTTGAGGGATGTCGTTCATCGAAGCCAATGTAGCCAAAGTATCTACAAAATTGTTTCTCCTTCTGCCAATGTAGTCGAAAGTTAAGCACTCAAAGCTCTTGGAAAGAATTTGTAGACATTCATGGTAGTCCAAGAACTTTTGCTCTCGGATGAACCAATGTCCAATTACTTGGAAGATGATATGTGTAAAATCTATATAAACTTCTAGCTCATCAATGCCTAAGTCAATGGCCGCTTTCAAAGTGATGATACAAGCATCATACTTGGCTATGTTGTTGGTGCATGGAAAGCACAGTCTTGCGGCGATTGGAATGAGGGTGCTAGTAGGGGAAGTGAGCATAGCTCCAACTCCACAGCCTAACTGATTGACGGCTCCATTGAAACACATATTCCACCTAACAATCTTGTTTAATTTAACTTCAACACAAAGTATATACTCATCTATGAAGTCAAAATTCATAGATGAATGCCCGTCTAATGATCCATTTGCTAAGAAGTCGGCTATAGCTTGCCCCTTGATGGCCTTTTGTGAGGCATAGTGATGTCAAACTCAGATAGCACATGATCCATCGGGCATCCCTTCTTATAGTTGCAGGTTTCTCGAATAGATACTTGATGGTATTTATTCGAGAAATCAGAAATACTTTGTGTGAAGGAAGTAATGCCAAAGTTTCTTGGCAACATAGACCAAAGCAAGGCAGGTCTTTTTGAGAGGTGTGTATCTGGTTTCATTGTCCACAAAATGCTTTCTCAGATAATAAATGGCCTGCTCTTTCTTTCTTGTCTTGTCATGCTGTCTTAGTACACATCCCATAGAGCTGTTGTGCATGGTCAGGTATAAAATTAGAGGATAATTCAGCTCTAGAAAAATTAATACAGGTGGGCTTAGCAGATATCTCTTAATCCTATCAAAGGTGACATGACAGTCATTGTTCCATTTGTCAGAATGTTCTTCCTTAGTAGTTAAAACAAGGGCTCACAAATGGGAGTGAGCTAAGCAATGAAGTGACTGATATACTGAATGTGGCCCAGAAAACTGTGTACATCTTTCTCTGTATGAGGTGTAGACATTCTAATGATTGCCTTGGCCTTAGTAGGGTCAATTTTTATGCCTCTTTCAATGATAATGAAGCCTAACAACTTTCCATGAGAGACTCTGAAAATGCACTTGTTCGGGTTTAGCTCCAGCCTGTATTTTCTCAAATAGGCAAACAACTTCTGCAGATGTTTCATATGATCCTCCTGATGACGGGACTTGACAATCATGTCATCAACATACTTTCATCTCTTGATTGATCATATCATGGAAGAGGGTCTGCATTCTTGAGACCGAAAAATATAACTTTGTAGCAAAATATGCCCTAAGGGGTACTAAAAATAGTCTTCTCATGGCGTTTTATAGACATCTTGATTTGGTTGTAGCTGGAGAACCCATCCATGAAGGACCTCATCTCATGTCCAATAGTATTGTCAATAAGCACGTCAATTTGTGGTAGAGGAAAATCATCTTTGGGACTAGCCTTATTTAGGTCTCTATAATCTACGCACATTTGGACCTTGCCATCCTTGGGTACAGGGACGATGTTGGCTAACCAATGGGGATATTAGACAAATAAAAGAAAGCTGATGTCAAGTTATTTTTGTATTTCTTCTTTAAGGGTTAGGGACCATTCCGGTCATAGATGCCTAGGCTTTTGCTTGGTGCGATGAATATATGGGTTAGTGAGAAGCTTGGGGGTGACAAGGTCTATGTCTAGACCAGGCACATCTACATAAGTCCATTCAAAGATGTCAATGTACTCTTGAAGAAAACTTACCAGGGCATGTCCCAAATCTAAAGTGTTGGGTGTCCCAATTTTTACAATTCTAGGTGCAACTCCAGACCCAAGATTGATCTCTTGGAGGTCATCTACCACTAGAAGATTTTGATTTTCTCGACGTTCAAAGGTGTCAACAACCTCGCTTGGCATCATTTTCTCATCAGTTCATTCTACTTGTTCCTATTTAGTTTAGAAAGAAAGAGTTTTTAGTATGACTTTACATGAAAGTACCCAAAGAGGTGACTGAATTTACATGAAAAAGTCAGTCAGGATTAAGTTGCACGTAATTCTAGTCTTAAGGGGTGACTGAATTTGATTATTTTTGAAAAGCAACTTGGCCTAAAGTTACTTCTCAGGTTGTCTACATACTTGACTTTTAAACATAGGTACTTTTGAAAACATTGGTTTGTTAAGATTAAACCACACATAGTTCTTTGACTATAGGGTTAAAGAAACAAAAAGAAAAGGTTTTTCTTCAAAAGTGACTGAACCTAAAGTTGTGTCTCAGGCTGCCTATGTACCCCTTACATTTGCATTGGTCGAATGCTTTGATAGTGTGAGTAGGTAGGGATCAAGTCCTGTGTAGTTCTTATTATGAAATAGAAGTTAAAACAAAGACTAAGACATTTGAAAATATTTAAAACAACAACAAGATGGAATAAATCAGCTCTTCTAGCTCCTTTCTCAATCAATCAATCACTTGGTCCTCTACTGTGGTTGGGTCGGATAGTTTGATCTACTCTCTAGCATCTATAGGCACCCATGTCTATGACATGTTGACTAGGTTAGGGTCAAGCTCATATGAGTTTAACTCTTCGCTTGTAATAACTAATTGTAATGCTTCTATGATGTTTTTAGGGAGAGATAGTAGACTTAGGGGAGTTGTGTTGTCCTTATGTTCTGAGGTGTTTGGGGTTGAACTTTCCTTGACCTTAGGGACAGACGGCTTAGAGCTAAAAATGGGGGGATGAGGAGTAGCCTTAAGAGGGTAGTCCAAGAAATGATTGATGTTTAGAGGAGGGATAATAATTAGTTCAAATTGTGCACATTCTATGCTAGTTCTAGGTGGTACTGGCAAGAAGACTGGAGTCTGTCTCTGTAGGTGGGGTGATGCATGTCCTTATGGATGAGATTAGTATTTTAGAAGTAGAGGCAGAGTGCTAGGGGGTGTGACTGACCCTCTTCTTCCTTCTTCCCCTTTGAATTGCTGCTTTAGTAAGGGTTTGAACCCTAAGCCAACTTTGCGCAGGATTTTGATAGCTTTGATAGTGTCTTTCCTTCCTTGAGAGCACTTGCCCAAACCCTTGTCTAGGTTGAATTTCATCTTGGCCATCATATGGCACTTAAGTGGAAGGCCTTAGTCTTCTTCTTCAGATTTACAACTTCTTTCTCATTATGCACCACCTCAAATTGGTACGAGGTGTAGGTTTTTGGGGCTTGCAAGTTTCGTACTTCTAGTACCTTATGCCCTGCCATAGTAATCACATTTGTATCTACTGGTATAGTGATTACCTCATCATCGATGATGAACTTACCTTCTACTGGAGAGAGGATGGGACGACGCCTGCTTGGTGGATCCACAGTCTTCCCAACAATATTGTGAAGGAGGATGGTATGCTTAGTATTTGAAATTAAACTTGGAACACTCTCATTTCTATCACTAAGGGAATGTTTACTCCTTGGCCACGACTAACTAAGTTTTTGAAAGTCCTTATGTCTTAGGGGTTAGGTCTTACACATTCTTGGGGAACTCCTAAAGTGTCCAGGGTATCCCATGTACAAATGTTTAGGATAGACCCATTGTCTATCAATATTAGGGGGATACACATGTCAAAATGACTGGCTATGACATATATTGCTCGGTTGTGCATAGTGTCGCTTTTAGGAATCTTGTCCTCAGACAATGTTATGACTTGTGGCATTGATACTCTGGCCACCATATGCTCAAGCTTGTTCGGTGTGATTGATGCGTTCATAAATGATTGTTTGAATATGCCAAGAAATCTCTCTATGTAGCTTGGACATCAACAACAAGCCCCATATTGAAACTTGTGCTGGTGTCTTGAATAATTATTCTATTAGGAACAAGTGAGACTTCCAAATAGCAGCTTCAAAAATTTCATTCTCTTTCCTCTCTTCTTCTTCTTTGACTTTCCTTTATGCCTCTATTTTAGTGTCTTCCTCTGTCATCTTCTCATTTCCCTTTCCCTCAAGGTGCAGATAAGTAACTGGCTTGGAGACTCTGCTTGATCGGGTGATGAAGGTTGTGAGCTCTTTAAACTCTTCTTTTGCCAGTTTGGGATTTGCTACCTCTTTGACTAAGTAGCCCAAAGGGACCTAGTTCAAGAAGTTCTATATCCCGGTTGGTGGAGGGATGTTGATAATTCGGTAGGGGATGTGATGTCAGTGAGTTGGGAATACAGTGTTGGTGGAGGAATGATATGAGAGGGTAAAGATGGATCAAAACTTGCTAAAACTTCTTTGAAGGTAGTCATCTCTATGTTAGGAGGGAGGACTGTGACTGGGCTATTTGGTGAAAGATCCCACATATATGCGAGCAGATACTTGTATTCAGGAGGGGGGATCCGTAGAGGGTAATATTCAGTAGGAGAATTTTCTTCTTAGGTTCAGTGAGTTTAGTGATGAAACTACAGGGATTGAACTTTGTGTTGGTGAGACTTATCCTATTAACCCTTTTTTATGGTTGGTGATTAGGGAGTGGGTTCTAGATGATGGTTGAGTTTGGTGGGGTATTTATAGTGCAGAATCAAATGATACCTTGTCCACATCGATCAGGTCTTATATATCGTGTCTTAAACAAAAGCACCTATGGATGGTATGCCCAGGGGATTGATGATATTCACATTATTCTACTAGATTGTAGCAGTAGGGAAAATGATAAGGTGGGGGGGTCTTGGATCCAATAACTGTGACAACCAATTTTTCACGAGGTAGTCTATGATGTACTTGTAGGAATAGGATAATGGGGGTAAACTTGTTTTTCTTTTTATCTTCTCTTGTTGCACCCAGATATCTCAGCTGACAATACTGTTACTACTGAGAAGGAACAATATTCATGGCTATGGGGTAACTCTGAGTCATCTACGGCTAAAGCAAAATATAACCACTACTCTGATTAGGCTGAGGGACCTTGATTGCTTACACTACACCGGCCTCTAGACAAGTAACGGCTACCTTCTTCGGTACTTGTCTAGTGAAATTGTTGGGTGTAAGAAGTGTATCTTGTACAAGCCTTGCTCTGATGGCCAACTCAATCTTTGTGGCTTTGTTAATGACCTCGACAAAATTGCTCTATGAAGTAGTTAGGAGCATCAACTGGTAGGTGGGACACAATGTCCTCAGAAAGGTGGATATCATGTCCTTTTCATACATAGGATGTTTCAAGTTGGAGGCTCTCAATCTCCATTTGTAAGCGAAGTCCCTGATATTCTACCTCTTCTTTGGTTGGCAACATTTGGAGATTAAACTTGTAATGGTTAACAAATGACTGTGTCAATGCCCTCCATGTGCTAATGTTGCTTTTATCTTGGATTGCAAGCCATCTTCTCTAGACTTTGACCGAACATCTGTACTAAGATGAGTTCATCATGTCCCCACTAGAATATGGCGTTGCATTATATACGTAAGTGTATCCTTGGAAAAGTGGTTCCATCATACTTATCGACATTGGGCATTTGGAGGTTTTCTAGTAGTACACCCCAAGGTGAATACAGAGATCTTTAAAGTCCATTGACATAGGGAATTTCCCCCCTTTCATTAGCTTAACCTCAACCGCGAGCTTGGCTAACCTTGTACTAGTCTCATCATCTTTAGAAGAGGTGACAACCTCCTTCCCTTTCCTGCTTGAAACCAACGGTCCATACTTCTCTTCTAGGTCCAACATCGAGTGATGCTCTGGCTGTATGTGCATGGTAGTCTGAAGTGAGGTTGTGACATAGAGAGGCCTTGTAAGATTGACCAAAAGGAAAACCTTGCTCAAAGGAATTGGAAGATGAAGGTTTGTAAAATGGTACCACGACTGTGAGACCCTTATTGCCTTAGTACATATTCATACATCACCTTTTCAAACTCAATGATAATGGGGATCTGAGGCTGCTTATTGATGCTGGATTGGCTATGGTGTGGTGGAGAAGTTTTGACTGGTGAGGAAGAAGGACCTTGTGTAAGGGTTACGGTCCAACCATGCTGGGACATGAAGTTCCCCATCATCTGTTTGATCTTGGACTTGTACTGATTTAAGAGAATGTCCTTAGGACTTGTTCAATTGGGAGGTAGGTTTCCTGATGACACCTCTGGGTGGGTAGGAGTTGTGACACTTACCGTAGATAGAGGTGTGGACTTGTTGGCCATGGCTTTGCTAAGTTGTGCCTTCTTCCTTTTGCTGTCAAGTCTCTAGAGGAACTATTATAGATTGCTTTAAACTTGCTAAAAAAAGAGGATTCATTATTATCTTTGAAGGATTTATTCTTTATATTTATTCATTTTTAATAGCTAGAGATGTTTAACAAGTGCATATGTCATACAAGTGAATTCATGTTTATTTGCCAATGACACCAGTTTAAAAATAAAACTTTGTACATATATATATTGGAAATGGTTACAAAAGGAGGGGTATTTGACCCATTACATTTGGAATGAAAATACAAAAGACAATCTAAAGATTAGGCATCACAGGCAGTGGTGGCACTGGCTCATAGCCCAAAGAGAAAAGTTGCTTTCTTAGCTCGTGAATCCAAGACTACATTGATCTTGCATGAAGGCCATGCTGTTGTTGTGTCCCTTCTCACTTCCCAAATCATCATGGAAAGCCCTATTATCATTGAGCTCACTTTTCAACAAGTGAATGAGCTTGGATTGAGTTTCATTCCAATGCTGAGTACAATCTCATGAAATTTTGGCCTCAATATGGAGATGTGATTTAGCTTCCAAAGTCGCCTTGGTCTGAGCATGTTGGGTGTGCTCATCAGCTAAGTTTTATAAAGCTTTCTCATACTCTAGTTGAGTATGATTAGGCTTTGAACATGATGTTGATGGTGATTTGGCACAAGGCCTCTTGTTAGAAGAGGTAGAAGTAATAGGTTTATAGGGTTGTACAGAAGTTCACGGTGAAGCCACTGCTCATAAGCGGGTGACACTACTTGAACTTTTGCAGATAGAAAGGGCTGGTGCTAAGTAATTTGACTATGTGAGTTATCCCGTAAGGCAGTCAAGTGAGACTGAATAAAATTGGATGTCTAATGGTTCAACTTATGTACATCCCATAGATTGTAGGGAAGTCTAATAGATCTTGCCTGAGAGCAAACTGTCAAAGGATGCGTACAGGTACATAAAGGGTGCTCTGAAATACCCCTGTGATGATCATATAAGGGCAACCCTTGGTAAACAAGTGTGGATAACATGCCTTATGCCACTTGACTCGCCAAGTGACATGTTTAGGAAGAATACTAGAAAGTAAACTTTGATAGTTAGATGTCGTGGCTTTGATCAAGAGAGGTCGAGTGTTGACATGCGCCTGTGTGGAAGTCAAATTATGGGATATGTATGTGGGAAATGATGACAAAACAGTCACATGTTCATGCAACCAAGCCTATAGGAAAGTTGGGCAACCATACAATCAACCTCGTTGATGTTGAGCACAATGTGAGAGACTAGCAATAGTCTCGGATGTGATCATGAGGGCTAGAATCTTCCTTTGTAAATGTTTCCCCAAAATGTCGCAAGGACACCATTGATATGATGATGACTGTGTGACAGAAAGAGTTATCCTAAGACAACTAGTGTGAAAGCTATGAACTTGATCAGGTCTGAGAAATCACTGACCATTTTCTAACTTCTTTCCAATAAGAGGTCGAAAGAGTAATGTACATATTCCCCTAAAACTTCTTTAGGCAAGGAAGCTTTGGAGATACCCAGTGCATGAAAGTCCTTGAAGTAGCTAGGCTTATGGGTCGAGAGCATGACATCGATACCGAGACAATGTTCCCAGTCTAAGAAAGACTTAAGCGCCTCAGTGGTGGGTGTAAGCTTTTATTCTCTAAAGTTGAAAAACATAGATGAAGGGTCCTAAAATGAAGTGATTGCCTCAACAGTGGCCAATCCCAAGTTGATTTGTGCTAGGGTCAAAGTTGCTCCAAGCCGACTTTGGTTTAACCAAATTTCCTACTCTTTGAGGGGAAGAACAATAAGGGCATTTGTGAAATTTGTGGATGTCGTGGAGTAGGGCTCCAAACATATCGGTCTTTGGTCCATGCTTGTAGACATAAACATGAGCAAAGGGTTAAAAATAGCATTTTATAGTTAAAGGAAAAATTATGTAAAAATTAAGCCTAACACCTGAATTTTGTTTCAACACTTGAATTTAATTGAATTAAAATTCAAGCGTTGAGAACACGATTAGGCATTGGGAGCAGTTATAAGTTTTAATTGGCCATTGAACACAAATTTTGGCATTTTCTTGTCATTCTCGAATAGGACAATTACAAAAAGGAAAAGAAGACCTTTGGAGGCCTTCCTTCTTCTTCTAAATCAATTCTACATGAAATCCAATACGATCATGAGTCAAGGTGGATCTTCTCATCACTTTCCTCTCCTTTTTGCGCAAGAAAGCACATTATGGAAGAACTTGGAAGCCGATGAGGTAAGTTTTTGTTAAAATTTTGGATCAAAATGCATTTCTTTTTTATCTTTAACAAGTTTTTAAAGGTTTTTATTCCAGAGTTGCAAATTATTTTTGTAATTTCAATAATTCCCTTAAAGGATTTTTTAAAACTTATAGATTATGGATCTTTAATGGTTTAAAATAAATAACTTTTTTCATTAGATATTGTGGAATAGTATTTATAGTTTTTCAAAATAAATCTTGGCAAACTTGGGTTATCCTGATGCTCGAAAATCAAGGCTCTATTTTATAGGCATAACACCTAAATTTTTAACCTTTTGAAAACTCAGGCGTTGGTTTAAAATTCAAGCATTTGGCAAAATTTAGGCGTTAGGCCAAAAATTCATGCGCTAGCCAAAATTCAGGCATTAGCCTAAAATTCAGGCGTTATGCCTAAGACCAAAAATTTCATTTTCTAGTTTATGTTATTTTTTTTTATTTGGGCATTAATTAAAACATTTGTTGTGTATTTTGTGCATAGGTTAGAGGTAAGGTAGAGTGACATGGATCTTGGTTCGGGGTCCAAATATTGTGGGGATGCATGTGCTCGAAGGTCTAGGATTGAGTGAGAGGACTAGGCTTCAGTCCTTTCCTTAGTCTACCCACACTAAAGGCAAACAAGGCCTTGATGATGGCGCTAGCAAAGAGGTGGTCGTCGGTGACTTGCACCTTCCATTTTCCAATGGGGGAGATCGGGATACCCTTCATTGATTTTCATATGATGATGGGGCTTCCAATGGGCAGTGTGCCCCCTCCTGCTACGGATGACGCTAACCCGAACCTGGTGAAGGACTCCTTGGGGCCTCAGCTCCTGGAGTACTACAAGGGAACCAACGGTGTCCTTGCTTCGTGGTTCAAGAAGAACTACATCTGGGCGATGGACACGAGTACCGACATCGAGGTAGCCTACTCAGTGCGGGCATTCTTGATCTACCTATTGACCCATTCGATCTTTTGTGGAAAGAGCGACCGGATATAGTTTCACCTAAAACCATCACTAGAGAACCTGGATGCAGTTGGGTTGTAGAGTTGGGTAAGATTCTCCCTTGGGTGGATGTACGCCAATATGAGTGAGGTGGCAATCGGGCTAGGCCCACATGCGTTCTTAGGCCTATAGTTTCTTGAGGAGGTATTTTTTTATGTCTTTTCTTTCCTTGGTTTATTTATTACATGTTGATCAACAATTTGTCTCTTTTTGCAGGTGTGGTGCTATAAGCACTTCCCACCCTTGGCCCCTGAATGGAAGCATGAGGAGGAATTCCCCTTCCCGTGTGTGGAGTGGTGGAAGGTCTCGAAGACCCAATACTAGACCTGCAAGTCCATCTCGGTCTTTAGGCGGGACCTAAATCTACAAACTGCTGTCCAAGCAAGTAAAGTCTTTTATGTTGATTGATTTGATTAGTTTATTACATTGAAAATGTATATTCTAACTTCTATGTACCTTGTACAGGTCAAATGGCATCCTTGGGCCAGATCGGCCCTAGAGGGGGGTGAGGCACTTGCCAAGACCACGACATGGACTTGGTCTCGCTAGCGAGTGGTTCTCATAGCCATCTATGAGATCACCCTATACCTCAGGGAGAGGTGTTGGTGCCAGGAAACTAAGGCCAAAGATCAGCCAGTGGATGAGCATACACCTCCTACCTAGAGGGGAAGGAAGAGGAACACTCCCATGGTCGAGCTAGACTTGATGGGCATGGTGCTCAAGGTGGTGATGGTGGCTGACCACGAGGGTGGGAAGACCAGGATGCCTCTACCTGATGCTGAGATTCCAAAGGGGTGGGTCCCTCTAGAGATTGTAACCAAGGTATGATTCATTTTTTTCCATTTTAAAAATATTTAATCAATGTGAATTTTAATGAAATTGCATACTTTTGTAGGTTTCACGAGAGGTGTGCATGAGTGCCCTCCAACAGTTGGAGAGGTGCTTTGCCTTGGTAGGGCAAGTGCACATAGACTGCCAAGTTGAGGTCTCTGCCTTGAAGGTCGGGCATAAGAGAGAAATGGTCAAGGTAATCACTTGAAAACAATCTTCTTAGTTTTTTCTTGAAAAAATTGTTACATGAACTGACATTTTTCTTTTTGAATTACTTTCCAGTTATTGAGGTAGATTCCCCCTTAAGGGAACATTGAGTCGGGGTAGGGTGATGCCCCATATGCAAGCTGTTGCCATAGCCACATAGTTGATGGGTCATGGAGGTGAGGGGTCTTAGGTCAGATCTACTTTTGAGACAGGGGGGTGTGTAGACCCAACTAGGAGAGGCATAGAGCTCAGGCCTTGGGGCAGTGATGCCACCCAGTTTGGTGGAGGCAGGTCCTACTAGAGGATCAAGCAAGGGGAGAGGAGAGTGACTTGCAAAGAGAGGATGGATGATTTAGAGGCCAATCTTCCCGTTCTAGATGAGGAGGATGAGGATTAGAGAGGAGTTGACATATTTTTTTTTTATTTTTTGAAAAGGATTGTTAAGACAATGTTTATTTCTTTTTTTCTTTTTAAAGATATGGATGTAAATTTTTTTTTCAATTGAATGGGATGGTTTAGTTCTCATTACTTGTGCTATGGTCTAAATAAATTCACATTTACTTTTATTAAGCAAAGGGGGTGAGGATTATCCAAAATTCGACAAGAAGGTAAAATCAAGCCCAACTTATCTAAAAATAAGTCCTATAAAACTGGTAAATGGACATGAATTCCTGGTTCTTTTTAATCAAGCATGCAAGCACACAATCAAAAACCCAACAATCAATTCCTAAATCTAGATCTCTAAGCTATTGAGTGTAACTTAAGCAACTTTAGCTTGAAAATGACTACATAATGCATGTTTCTTTGAGATTCTGAAAGCCAAATGTGCCAATCTAAACACCTCCCCAAAAAAGATCAGATCATGGGATGATGACTGGTTTGGGTAACTTAGTTTGGCTGTGCTAACGTAGTAGCTACTACTCAGACGTTGTTCCCATCCTATGTGGTGATCCAATGTCGGTCCATTGGTGGGTAATGACCTAGATAGGGTAAAACGAGAGTGATGTATTGGTGCAATGTCATGTCCTTGGAGTCATTTTGTGCAAAATAGAAAATAACAGAGATGTGTTCAAACAAGTTGTTCAAATGTGAGTTTAATCCTAATAACTAGTTCAAGCTGTCCTAGAACTAAAATAAGCATGTTTTCTAACTTAAGATTGGCAATTTTGAATAAGTGTTAAAGATGGAGTGTAATCCTAACTAACTAATGAAGTGACCTAAATCTAATTCAAAGCAAGTAGGCATGTGAGAAAGCAAGTAGACATGTGATCATGTATATAAATAATAGAAAACATATGTGCTGAAGATGGAATGTTATCCTAACTAACTAATGGAGTGACCTAGGTCTAGTCCAAAGCATATAGACATGTGAGAAAAGTAGGCATGTGAGCAATGTGGGCATTTAAGCATGTGTATAAACATTGGAAAGCATATGTTTAACAAAATTTAAAGTCATGTACATGTAGAGATAAAACATTCCCCAGTGGCGTTGCCATTCTGTGGAGATCAGCGTTCAGGAGGGGTTCGGATCCCCCGCCCGCCCGTGGTTTTTGGGCCCACTCTTCAGTGCGTGATGTCAGTGCATGAGAGGTCGCTAACCCTTTTATAAGAGGGATTGGCTTTTCTTAGAGTCGCCACCAACTCAGGATTAACCAATGGAGTTTGAAATTGGTTCTCATCTTCGAGAGAAGAAGAGAAGTCTAGACCCGGGGGTCTAGAGCTTTGAATCTTTGTACTGGTCTGAGTTCCTGAGATTAAGGATAAGTTGTTTAGTTGCATTTGGGGAAGGTGTTAGGCACCCCAAATACCCACCTTTTTAACGTAGCTTCTCTCATTCATACATGTTTTAAATTATGCTAAAGTCCATGCTTTGTTCAATGTAAAGTTATTTGTCCAGACCACCCCCGTGGTGTGATCATTGACATCATCCCAAGCTGCCTACATACCTGATCTTATATGGCTTAGTGTGATCCTAGGGTTTTGTCGGGGTCAAACTGTATGTAGTTCTAGGGGTTTGTTCTGTGTGCCAATCTCGGTAGTCAAGTACGTATGACTATGAGAGTGATGTAGGGTAAATTCATTTTAGATTGTTTATATACTTATAGAGTACTCTGCACTGCTGTAAAATGTACTCAAGTTAGCTAAATGGGGGCCAGGACTATGTTGTACCGATGTGCATGGTTTTGAGCACCTAACTGGCTTATGGCCAAGTCTCTGGGTCTTTGGGTCGCAAACCATTATGACATGACCCTAAGGTAAGGTGAAGACCGTAAAAAGTCAGACGGGTTGAAATGTAGTGAAAAGGTAAGTTGACTCGACCTGGTCGTACTGACGCGACAGCCACAACTCAAGCGTTGTCTCATAGGCAAAGTTTGGGTATCTAATACACTTGGAAATTACAAGTATATAATCAACTGTACTATGATAATTGGGAAAGCTAAAAGAGGTATTTGTAATGAAGGGTTTCCTAGATCATGTCTATGGAATGGATTGGTTTGAAGCTTGGTTTCATTTGACCTTCACAGGCCTAACACCTAAAATTCATCCTAACGCTTGTAAACAGGGCTCACAGAGGTGCCTAAGCACGTTGATGAATTCTAAGATGTCGGTCGCCTGTGTATAGGCTTTGTAGAAGGTCAAGGTTTACTGGGGTTGGTTCCAAATCCCAACACCT
>JAOXJP010086315.1:0-14827 GCA_025762735.1 Platanus orientalis | reverse complement strand
TAGCGTGTTACCCGATAAGGCCCTTCCCAATTCTGTTTTAGCTTTCCCTCTGTTGGCTCTTGCATCGCTAAAGTCACCTTCCTGAGTACTAAATCCTTGACTGTAAATCTCATTGTCTTGACTCAAGAATTGTAGTACTTGGCCATTTTCTGTTTGTAGGCGACTGTCTGAAGTGTGGCTTCGTCTCTTTTCTCTGCTAACAAGTCGAGGTTGAGTCTAAGGCCTTCCTCATTCTTCTTCGGGTCAAAGTTTCTAGCTTTATGCGAGGTTATCCCTATCTCGATGGGTATTAATGTCTCGGTTCCAAACGCTAGCAAGAATGGTGTTTCCCTCGTAGGAGTCCTTGTTGTGGTGCGGTATGCCTAAAGGACACTCAGGAGTTCCTCAAGCCAAAGGCCATTGGAACTGTCGAGCCTCTTCTTGATCATGCCCAGGATTGTTCTGTTTGTGACCTCCACCTGGCCTTGGCTTGATGATAGGCTGGGGAGGAAAAATGATTCTTGATACTGAGCTCCGTGCAGAATTTCCAGCACTGGGCATTGTCAAATTTCTTGCCGTTGTCACTGATGATGACTCGGGGGATCCAAAATTGGCCAACGATGGACCTCCACGTGAAGTCATGAATGTTCTTCTCGGTAATCTTTGTCAAAGGCTCAGCTTCTACCTACTTGGTGAAGTAGTCGATGGCTACCACTAAGAACCTCACCTATCCTTTCCCCATGGGGAGTGGCCTAACTATGTCGATTCTCTACTGAGCAAAGGGCCAGGGCCCAGCCATTGTGACCAATTCCTCCGTGGGTGTCTTAGGAATGTTGGTAAATCTCTGGCACTTGTTCCATTTTCAGGTAAGGAGAGAAACATCTTTTTGCATAGATGGCCAATAGTACCCTGCTCGGATTGCTTTATGGGCCTATGCCCTGCCCCCCGAGTGGCTCCCACATATCCTCTCGTGTATCTCTCGGAGCACATAATCAGCTTCCTCCTCGACTAGGCACCTAAGTAGGGAAAGAGTGAAGCTTCTCTTGTAGAGAGTGTCATCGATAAATAGGTATCGACTTGCCCGAGTCTTGACCTTTTTGGCCTCTTTCTTGTCTCTGGGTAACTCGCCATTCCTTAAAAACCTTATGATCTGGCTGGCCCACTCGGGTTCAGAGTTTTCCGTGTTGACTTCTTTTTCTTCTGCTTTTTTGATACTAGGCTCAAGCAGGCGCTCAACAAGGATCCTAAGGGTTAGGTCCTCTGTAGTAGACGATGCGAGTCTAGCCAACCTATCAGTTTCTTTATTATCACCCGTGGAACCCACTGTATGCTGAAATGCTAGAACCATGACTTCTCTTTTCTGATTATAGTGAGGTATTGTTTCATTCGACCATCCTTCGCCCCACACTCTCCTTGTACCTGTCTGACTACCAGTTGGGAGTCGCTATGAACCTTCACCTTTCTAAACCCGAGTGCGCAGGTGAGGCGTAGCCTTGTGATCATTGACTTGTATTCAACTTTATTGTTGGTTGCCTTGAATCCGAACCTGATTGTATACTCGAGTTTACTTTCTTTTGGCGTGATGATGATGACTCCCCCCTCGACAACATTATTAGTGGAGGATCCATCCAAGTATAGGACCCATTCTGTCTGGTTTGTTTCTTCTTGCTATTCCCCTTGCATCTCGATCTCTGTGCTCAATGCGTAGGTATACTCTGCGATGAAGTCTACGACCACTTGGCCCTTGATAGCCCCTCGAGGGTGATACTCAATGTCGAACTCGCTCAACTCCACCGACCACTTGACTAACCTTCTCGAGGTCTCGGGTTTGTGGAGTATGGTTCTGAGTGGTTGATCTGTCAAGACCCAGATGATGTGGACTTGGAAATAGGGTCTCGGTCATCAAGCAGTTATGACTAATGTGAACGCCATTTTCTCCGCCCTCGGGTATCTCTCTTCTGCCCCCCTTAGGACTTGGTTGGTGTAGTATACTAGTGTTTGTATCCCGACCTCTTCTCTTACCAATACCAAGCTTACCGCCGTCTCTGACATTGAAAAGTATAGGTATAGCGTTTTGCCTTGCTTTGGTTGATTGAGCAGTGGTAGACGCCCGAGGTGGTCCTTAAGTTTCTGAAAGGCCCTATCACACTCCTCATCCTAGTTGAAGGCCTTCTTCAACAGGAAAAAAAGGGGGCAACACTTGTTTGTGGACCGAGAGATGAATCTGTTTAACACAAAGACCCTCCCGGCCAAACGTTGTACCTCCTTCATATTTATTGGAGCTTACATATCAAGTATGACCTTTACCTTCTTAGTATTGGCCTCTATTCCCTGTTAGGACACCATTAACCAGAGGAATTTTTTGGCCGACACCCCAAAGGCGCATTTACCGGGGTTGAGCTTCATCTTGTGTCTCCTCAAGGTCTGGAAGGTCTCGCTTAGATCTGAGAGGTGTTGTTCAGTCAGAAGGCTCTTTACTAGCATGTATCTACATATACCTCAATGTTCCTTCTGATCTGATTTTCAAACATTTCATTGACGAGTCTCTGGTAGGTTCCTCCTGCGTTCTTCTATTCGAAGGGCATGACCTGGTAACAGTAGAGTCTTCGATTGGTAATAAAGGCGATTTTTTCCTGGTTGGACTCGTGCATCTTTATTTGGTTGTACCCCAAGAAGGCGTCCATAAACCTAAGGGTTTGGTGGTCAGCCATGGAGTCTACCATCATGTCGATTCTTAGAAGTGGGAAGCTATCATTCGGGTATGCTTTGTTGAGATCGGTGAAGTCAACACACATATGCCACTTCTTGTTCAGCTTTTTCACCATAACCACATTTGCTAGCTAGTCGGGGTAGTAAACTTCCCATACAAAGCCAGCTGTCAATAATTTCTCTACCTCTTGTGCTATCGCCTAGTTTTACTCCGGGGCAAAGTTTATCTTCTTCTACTTAACAGACCTCATTGTTGGGTCCACATTCAGCCTATGTATGACCATGCGGGGGTCTATTCCCGGCATGTCCTCATGCATCTAAGAGAATACATCTCGATTTCTAATAAGGAAGTCTCATAGTTGAGCTTTGAATTCTTCGGACAGGTCGGATCCCACCTAGGTAACTCCGTTAGGCGTATCAAGATTGAGGGTGACATCTTCCAACTCTCCTTCAGGTTCTGCTATTATACAGGTCTCCTCATCTCAAACTTCCAAGATGTCGATTAACATGCCTTTTTTAGGGCTGACTCCCATTTGAGCGAGGCCACATAGCATTCCTTGGCTGTCACTTGGTCTCCCTTAACTTCTCTGACTCCTCTGCTAGTTGGGAAGCACATTAGGAGATTGTAGGTCGAGGTGACTACTCTGAGTCGATTGAGTGCTGGTCTCCCTAGGATCGCATTGTAAGCAGAAGGGCAGTCTACCACTAAAAAATCAACCACCTAGGTCAATTGATGCTCCCTCGACTCTATGGTAACCGACAAACTGATAGTTCCTAGCAATAGCAACCTATCGCCTGTAAACCCAACCAATGGTGTCTGAGCTGGCTTCAATTTGTCTTGCTCGATACCCATTTGATTAAAGGCCGGGTGGTAGAAGATATCTGCTGAACTATCATTATCAACGAGAATACGGTGCGTGATATAGTTAAACACTACCAACGTTACCACCAAAGGGTCGTCATGCGGCTGGCTTACCCCTGGGCATCTTTTGTAAAGAAGGTGATAGGAGGGTGATCTTCCTTTTGAAACTTGGCCTGCCTCTTGGTCATCATTAGTTGTTGGTTCCTCTCTGCACGAATCTGTCTCACGTGCACCCTCGCTGAGTTATATTCTCCTCCCCCGGTGAACCCTCCCGCTATCATTCTTATCTCCCCAATCGGCCCCTCAAGTCTTCTTTCTTGTTGAGGAAGAGGGTCTCAATGGGTGTTTTCGTGCCTGACTAACTATCGTCCTGCGACGAACCTTTGCAGTTGCCCCAGTTGAATAAGGGCCTTTATCTGTTCTTTCATGTCAAAATAGTCGTTGGTGTCGTGGCCATGGTCCCGGTGAAAATGATAGTACTTGTCGTGGCTTCTCTTCTCTGGGAGGGCGCGGATCCTCTCAGACCATTTGATACTCGGGTCATCCCTGATATGAACAAAAACTTGCTCCACCGGTGCATTAAGTGGAGTATAGTTTTGGAACCTACTTGGAGGGAGGTTGACCCAGGTTAGATCCCGTGATTGACATCGCCTTCTCTCCCCCGACCGCCTTTATCTTCTCGCAATGTCTATTGTGGTTCCCTCTTTCTTTTGTCGAGCTGCAACTTGGACCCATTGTCTTATTCCTGCCTGGCATTGAGTGTATTTTCAACATTCATGTGCCGTTGCGCCTTTACCATGAGGTCGGCCGTACGGGACAAGGGGTTCTTAGAGAGGGAGAACAAAAATTTAGAGGGCTGTAATCCCGCTATCAGAGCTGCCACAATCATCTTCTCCTCTATGTCATCCACTTACAACATTTCTTTATTAAATTGGGACATATAGTCCCGTAAGGATTTTTTCTTACTCTGCTTGATGTTCAAGAGATAAGTTGTCGGCTTCCGGTGCCTCTAACCGTCGATGAAATAGCTAACGAACTGCCGACTCAGTTCTAAGAAATTCGATATGCTACTGGACTTCAACCGACTAAACCAAATCCTGGCGGACCCCTTGATTGTGGTTAGGAACTCCTGGCACATGATTTCGTCAGGGGCTGCCTAGAAGTTCATGTGCGTCTTATAGGCCTCCAAATGATCCAGGGGGTCCTTGCCACCATCAAACATCTCCATTGGTGGAGACTTAAATTTGTCAGGGAGGGGTCGCGCCATCACCTTTGGGGTGAAGGGGTGGTCTGTTCTCTGGATCAGCTCGTCGACAGTTGCCGGAGCTTTTCCTTTCAAGGCTTCCCTTATCATCTCCATCTCCTTTCTTACGTCCTCTATCTTTTCCTCCCAGGAGCCTGGGATGCGAACTCTTTCTTCATGGCGAATTTCTCGAAACTGGGAGGTTGAGACACTTTCGTCTTCATGCACCTGATCACAGCTCCGGACTGAAGGGGTGTGAGACCCTAGCTGTCCCGCATCCCCATCGCCTAGTGCACTCCTCTGGCCTCTTAGTTCCAGCATAATCTCCCGGTACTGCTCCATCAATAGCTGCATATTCGCCGTCAACCCCTAGATTTTTTGCTCAAGCATGTTCATCTTTGGGGTTTCGAGGCGTGCTTAGTCGGAGATAGTGGTTTCCAGTCTATTAACTCCATTAACCTGTTCGTGCTAAGCCACCATCGATCTGGTTTCGACCATGTGGACCTTAGGTTCTGTCGGAAAATAAATTTTCCACAGACAGAGCCAATTGATGGCATATCGATTCCACCATCTTCTTTACGCTAGTCAGATGATCCCACGGTCGACCCAGGTCCTCGGTAAGGCTGGCTCTATACACAAGAAACAAGAAGGAGGTCAAGGAGCTAGTGTCAGTGGGGGACCGACTTTTAGCTCTCAGACGATCAAGTCAAAGAGACAGGGGGACTGCACGAAGTAGAACTCCTCACTGTTAGGTTTTCAGATCTCTCATACTTGGAAGACGAAGTGTTACCCATATTTATAGGCTTGAGCAGTGGCGTATCAGGGCAGATCTCGCCTATCGCTTTCCCCCACGTTCTTGCATGTCACTTTCCTCTATGTTCTTGCATGGCACTGTTGCCCATGTTCTCGCGTGATGCTGTTACCCACGTTATTGCGTGGCGCTGTTGCCCACATCTTGGGTCGTGTCACGCCCTGCTTTCTCTATCATTTTCTCAGAATTGACAAACCTGTTTGTAGAAGATATTCTGCCCAGATAATAGTTTTTTGGATTATGCTTATTCTTAGGTTGAGTCGGTTAGGGTTGTCACCGCCCAACAATCGGGATCCCAACTCGATGGTCTTTTTGGAGTTGGGTATTCCGAGTGATGGTCGGAGTTATCAGTGGGATGCCCCAGGTCTGGTATCGGGGGATTGTTCCATTTTAGGGTCAAGGGTTTTGGTGTCAGGCTAGTCGGGGGTTTTGGTGTCAGACTAGTCGGCGGGCTCAGGGCCACCCTCTTTGGAACTTTGTAGGTCCAATCTTTTTAAGGTCGTGGTGGCACCAGTTAGCTGGGACTGGTCAGTAGGGTCCTTGATGTAGTTTTCTCCATCAGTTCCATACAATGTCTTATATCACCCTAAAAAAGACCATCTCTTTCAAGTGTCTACGGTGACCTTAAAATGTCTCCAAAAGTTGGCTGCTCTCTCATATATACAATTACCAATCCATAGGAATTTATGGAAATCGAAGAAGTATTAAAAACTTCTCGACAAGCAACCACTCAAGAATAAACCTTTGGGCTTCACATGTTCTTTGTAATCAAGGTTGACACAATAATTAAAAAAAAAAAAATTGTGATTATTTTATTTTATTTTATGAAACTACTTAGTTGGTTAAGAATATATCTATATTCTATCCCCAGGGTAGTGCAGTTGGCCAGGATCACATTTCAGGAAGTGAAGTGGAGATCTTGAGTCCGAAATGCACTCCCTTGGGCCACTTGCCCAAGCATAAAAAAAAACTTGATTTACCTGTGCATGGGAGAGACAACTAGGCAGGGAATCGCCGATGATTTATTCAGGTGCTATAAAACGATTGGATACCTTGGTTATTGAAAACAAAAAAATTCTATATTCGCTTCGTACTAGAAAAGGAAAGAAATCTTTTTATTAAATCCTTTCTAATTAAAACTTTCAAATTGGGAAAGATTCCTATTTCTTTTGAAAACTATCCAATTTTGAAAATGAAAAGAAATAATGTTAGAAATTTCTAGTCCAAAATCTTGTTACAATAGGAATGAATTAATTTAAGATATGTTTATTGCTGGATGGGGTTGTTCCAACATGCTGAGGAAAAATCTCGAGCAGCTCTGCTCTGTTGACACTTATGCCACCTATGTACTTTAATTATAATAAAAAGAGATATTGGTGGATTAAGCCACTGATTAGCTCAAAGTTATTTTAGACATTTAGCCAATTTCAAAATTTAATGCTTTAGTCATTTTACCTCATTGTGGACCCCTTGGCTTCTGTGCACACAAAATCTGTGCACAATGCATGTGCAGAGATTTTGGAGTGCTTGCATCAGCACCAAAAAGTGATAAGCATGTGCTTCAAAAAGTGTAAATCACTTTTCAGTGCTGATGCAAACACTCCCAGGCCCTACACATGCATTGTGCACGGATTCTATGCAACAGAAGCCAAGCTGTATTGTGAAATACTGAGGCTCACGGTTAAGAATATGATCATAGCCGTGCTTTGCATCAAAGTTAAAAGAAATCAATGCGATGGTTTTTGTACAAGAGATACACTCTGGCTTACCGAGTGTGCTTTATCAATCCCAAGACAAAAGGGTTCCAACAATCCAGAAAGGAAGAAAATATTCTGTGATGACAAAGTGTCGGTAGTGTTTGTGAGAGTTATAAGTTGACACGTGTTGTTTTGGGGGTTAAAATGTCCAAAAAAAGTGCTCAAATGAAAAAATAGGTATCCTAAAAGAGACATTAAATTTAAAAAATCATGTGTCAATCAATGGAATACATACAGGGGCCTGTGTCAACACAGACCTGACTTACGGAACACGATTAAGGCTTAAAAACTTATTAGGAAAAAAGATTAGCAGCACTTATAGCACTTTATTAGGCCAGCAAAAGTAGGGTACTATATGAAAATGTTCTGTCCAGGATTTGGTGTCCATGATAATGTTTTGGACACAGGAGCTGACGTGTGGAATAAAATAGGCAGCAATTTGAATTTTCGTCTAACCCACCCATTTTCTTCCACGTGTTGTCCCTGGTTTCTAGGACACCATCCTTGACACCAAATCATGGACAGAAAACATGAAATTTTATCTTTTCGTTATTAATTTATTTATTTTGTGCAGCACGAGCACGTCTTTTGGGATTATGAATATGGATATATATTGAACGATTTCCCTAACACTCCTTCACTGAAAAATCAAAAGCCAATCCATGTTTACCAAAACCAGCTTTGTTTTCGTCCTCCTCACCTCTATCCTCCTTTCATCACTTCTCTCCATCTACAGAGCTGCCCAAGTTGTTGAACAGGGTAATGTCCTCCCCAGAAACATCTTTTAAGTGTAACTTCGTCTGTGCCATAATTTGATAATGTTTTGGCTTTTCATCCCATCTTATTTGCTGTTGAGATGGTTACAATGGCACTCTGGATCCTCTCAAGCAGAAACTTGAGATATCTTACCTCAATAGAAAACTCAATAATATGGGAATCCATTTCCCCTTTGGTTTAAAAAGTTCATTATCCAGTGTTGGTCCCGTAATTAACGGAGTGTTCTGGGAGAGTGTGGGCCGGAGACGGACTTAACCTTTGGCATTTTTTTTGCACAAAGTACTGCTCACGAGACTCGAACCCATGTTTTCAGGCTGACAACCCAAACCACTACCATTGCACCAAACCCATGTTTGAACTTTGAATTAGATCATATTCTCTATTTTATTTCAAGGGCTTGTGATCTTTTCTCTACAGTTATTTTTTCTTGTTTTTTTATTTGGCAACTTGGGTCCACACATCACTTGACAGCCATACAGATAGGTAGAATCAAACCGTACATCAATGGGAGAAGCAGGTGACATGACACACTGCAAATTGCATCTAAGGCGATTTTAACCCTAGCTTTTCATGTGAAAGAAAAATGCTGCAGCCACCTGAGCATAAGGGCATCCGCCTTTACTATTTATTAGTAGCCTTAGATTTCACCCTTCTTTCCATGTTGCTGAGATATATTTTCTTTCATTCCTATCCTCTCTTTTTTTTTTTATTAAAAAAAATGAAAAAAAAAAAACCTTCTCTTAATCGATCATATTTTGAGAAATACCCATTTGATATTCTAGCATTTCAATTGATTTTTGCCATCTAATATGGCTTCTTAAACTAATGCCTGAAGAGAATCTAAATAAAATTTCTTCAATTTTAACCTTTATTTGTTTTCTTTAGTCCATTATTCCAAGATGGGTAAAATCTGAACTTGCTTATCAATTCCTTCTTGATGTCATAGACTTTTTGGATATTTATGTTATATGAAATCATAATACCTTTGATCCCACTCCCCAGAAACTTTAATAAAATAAGGTTCTAGTGATCACTCATATGCCTATTTTCACTTCTGTCACATTATTTTGCTCTAACATATGTATTTTCTTCTCTTTTTCTTCTTCTCCCCATGGAATGGCCTCTACATTAATGCCAACAAAACAGAGGAGGAACCACAGTTTGGTTACCAGGAAGGAAGTGGCAATGGACCAGAACAGTGGGCCAATATCAACCCAAATTGGAAAGTTTGTGGTGATGGAAAAATGCAGTCTCCCATTGATCTCCTCGACAATATAGTACAAGTTATGCCCGGTTTAGGGGAATTACAGAGGGATTATCGACCAGCCCCTGCTAAAATGCAAAATAAGGGACATGTTATTGCTGTAAGTTACCATTTAATGCTTTTTTTTTTGTTTCCTTCTCTTCATTAGAGTAATGGTTATTTGTATAAACCAAGATTTCTGTTTATTCCCACACAACCCAAAAAAAAAAAAAAAAAGAAAGATTGTTGTGTATACAACCTCTTCAATCCTACCAGTGCACGTACCAATCCATTTAAAACTTCCAATTGATAACCTCAAGATGGATCATTTGATCTGATTAGTGGACTACCTTTTATAACATGTTCCATAACATTTTATGCCAACCAAAATGAAGCTATTGATCAGATGTCAAGAAGATCTGGTCTTTGATGTTTTTAAAGTATTTAGTTTCCAAAGAAGCAGGCCACTGATTGAGATGGTTTATAACTCTTACGAGTGATCCATGTTATCACTACCTTTTTTCATTGAAAATTTATTTATTTACTGAAATAATGGATGTTTTCTTCTCAGGTTGAATGGATAGGACATGCAGGGACTATTCATATAAATGGGACTAATTACAGCCTAAAACAGTGTCATTGGCATTCACCTTCTGAGCATTACTTAGGTGGTTCAAGGTTTTTAAAATTTTAAATTTGTTCAAGATTTTTTTTTTAATTGGAACATCCATCTAGCTAACTAAATTTAGTGACTATATTGATTTCCTTCAATTTTGAGTTATCTCATGAAGGAGATATCCGATATGGCTGTTTATACATTTTTTGCAGGCACAACTTGGAGCTGCACATGTTTCATATGAATTCTAATGGAGGGGCAGCTGTTGTTGGAATAACCTACAAATTTGGCAGCTCTGATCCTTTCCTTGCTAAGGTAGTCAGATAGGCTTCTGTTAATTTGTTTCCTTTCTCATGTAGATACGTATACATACGCACACATGCATACATACATACACAGTTTGACAGGAAACAAAAATTGATATATGAAATAGTAAGTATGTATCCACATGCAAGCAGACATACATATATTGTTTGAGAGGAAACAAAAATTTGATATATAAAGTGATGAACACACAAGGAAATCCTAGATCATGTTTCAATCTTCTATTTATGATCTGTGATTTGGTTGGTTTTGATGAGTGGAATTGACTTGGTGGCTGCCCCTAAAATGAGAATATAGAAAGTCACTATAAAACATTAATCCATTAGCTATTTAGCTTATTGATCCATCTACTGAACCTGGGACCATCATCTGGAAGGTTGGGTTAAGTTGGAGACCAAGTTTGTATATAACCAAGAAGAATTGGCTGATCCATCCGATTGGATCACACTTTCTTTGGAATCTTGTTTAAAATATGCATGACATCATTGGGTTACAATCCAATATTATAACTAGATTGACTTGGCCCTGCTCCCTCTTCATTTTGATGTTCAATGTGGCTCTAATAACTATACTTCAGGGAATTTGACCTTCCTGTATCCTATCATGTTTATATTATCATGAAGCAATGTTGTGAATTATTCTTCAATAAACTAGACTAAATATCTACATTTTAAGAGTGAATTTTAATTGTTCTGAATTCTCTTTGTTTATAATTTATTTTTCTCTTTTTTGATAGTTGATCCCTCACATCCCCTCACTTGGAACCGAAGACAAAGATGTAGGAGTTATTAATCCTGGCGATATCGATTTTGGGAGTACTAAAGAATATTATAGATACATGGGTTCTCTTACTACTCCCCCTTGCAAAGAGGATGTTGTTTGGACCATAGTTAAGGAGGTAGGATATATGTAACCTTTTTCATTATTCTCATCATTTTCCATTACAACCCAATAAAGAGCCTTTTCTGTTGTAGGTGAGGACAGTTTCAAGCGAGCAAGTGATGGCTTTAAAAGAAGCTGTTCGTGATGTAAGTTATTGAATCGGCTCACTAGATATAGATGAGTAAATTGAATGGCTATGTTGGGAACTCTTATTTTTACGAAGGGACCCAATATATACTGGGATGGACAAAGTATCTAGCCATATTTCTTTTAAAAAATGAACATTTTTTTGTTGATGTGTTGGATAAAAAAAATGAACTTCATAATATGACAAAAGTGTGTTACTTTGCTCACCTAGTTATATTTTATGTCTTGTTCTTTGGTTGATCTTTTTATTTTTATTTTTATTTTTTTTCAGGGTTATGAAGAAAATGCAAGGCCTCTTCAGCAGCTTAATGGAAGAACAATTTGGTTATATACTCTGTAACCAGAGGTTCTACTTAGCTTAGGCTTATAGAATTCTATGATTGTTTTTATTTATTTCTTTGACATTTCATATCTACTCATAAAGTTTTAAATAGTTTCAAGCTTACGTTTGTTTTGGTAGAAAACCAAATTCGAATTTTATAGAGTCAACTTGTCTCTTCACCTTTCATTAATGTAAAGTGGGAATACTCCCACATTGAAATTGGAGAAGAATCTCCTTCAAAGTTATAAGGAGACGTTGAAGATGATAACAAAAAGAACGAAATAGAGAATCATCTTCGAGACCTCTCCAACTCATTATGATTTTTTGAGTTTTACTTAAAGGATTTTGCTAGCGTTTTCTCTTGTTTCATTATGAACTTGGAATTACTAAAATTGTTATTCGCCATTCTTCCCCTCATATTGTCAGGGTCGGAGAATAGTTTTGTTGTTGAATCCTAAGGCTATTTGTTTATTATCCCTGCCTCATCTAGAAAGAGGGAAGTGAATACCATCAAGGATAGTGTTTGTCGGCATGCCACGACATAAACCGATAAGCTTCTTGTTTACACCATAAATTTACCGCCATGATGTATGACCATGTGGCAAAGATTGTTAAGGAAGGCGGCAAGATAATTATGTTAAAGAGATTCCGTTATAAATAGATTTTTAATTTCAAATAGAAGACAGATAGAAGAGAAAGATTAAAAAAGAAGTTTCGAAGTAGTTTTGGACACTTGACAATTCCAGACAGATGAAAAGAAGAAGTAGTTATTTCTTATGTGGCAAATGGGAAATAACAAGAGAAATTACAAAAATAATGAAAGAAATCAGAGGATGCCACCTGTGCAAGGACCCTAACTGAATCAGAAGTTTATAAAAGGAGGTCCTGGGGTTTAAAGCAAAGGTCGCACACCAACACAATTTTGTCTACATCCTTATTTTCTAAACATTATACTTAGTTAGTATTTCGTTTAGCCAAAATACCTTGTAATCCTTCATTAGCAATAAAAACACTTGTTTCATTAAGTCTTTTTGTTCATGGCGTTTCATCATTGGTTCATGTTCATTTTGTTTATATGGAAATGGCTCTGTGACTACGTGCGTTACATGATTGAGATAATACCCACTGTAAGTTTATTTTAGACTTTTTCTTTCATCATTCAATTATCACTTTAATATAGTTTTTAATAAAATATTAAAGTCCTTGATTTCAAGGTAAAGAATTACCCACATAGGGAAGAAGTCCCCCTCGTAATCGCCTAATAAATATAAGAATTGCCAAACAAACCTTGAGGAATGAATTTTTTGTAAATTCTTCCATACATTATGTTTGATTTGGCACCTAGGGTTAAATAATAGACTTATTTGTGCCCATGTGGCACTGGCATGCCTGCACAAATCACCTGCCAGAAAATTTAGGTTTACACTTCCTTTAACTTATTTATTTATTTATTTATTTAATTTATTAATGTAGAAAATAGGTTTTTTTTTATAGTTCTATTATACATACCAAATTTCAAGGCAATGAAAAATATGTAATGTCTCAAAATTTGAAATATCAAATTGCTCAGTCATATATGTATGAGATGGTTGATTATTTTATTATGTGAATTATCATTCAAGTATTAAAAAAATAAAACTATTAATTTTTTTTTTATTTTCATAAAAGTTAAAACCTCTATTGAGACAATAGCTAGCAAAACATGATATATATATACTTGGTAGGCAAAACCACATCCTAGAGAGAGTTACATCACAGGTTAAATCGCGGGTGAAACACTATGTATTGCATTGTGGGTGAAAAACCATGTCTAGCATTATGGGTAAAAAACCATGTTATAGAGAATTTAGCCTTACAATTCTCATTTGATATGGCCCCTTCACACTCACATAGGTAATTCTTATTAAGAGTATCCTGTCATACTCCACTTGGATTTTTAAGATATAAGAATTATTAAAAGCATAGCTTACCATGATCTTCGCTGCAGGTATCACTATTTTATCATAGTAGTAGGTAAGAAAAGTTTTCTCCATAGTTATCATAGCAATGCTACCTAGTCACACACAATTCGGTTGTCCCTTTAAACGTAGATCTTGTGATCTCCAGTCAACTAGGTAGGGTTACCATTGTGGAGACTTTTCTAACATAGACTTTAAACTCATTCCCTTCAATGAGTAGTTTACTTGATCTCTTCTCAACTTTTATTTAACGGATCTGCAATATCATATTCTTTATGGAAATAATTCTATATGAGATCAACTGTCTTACAGTATTGTATCTTTGATGAATATGTTGAGACTTACAATGTCACACACACACACTTGTCACATTCATTAATTCTTAACTCATTTGACATCATCATATTGCCAAAATTTTCATGCCTCTTTTAGGTCCTATCTTAGGCCTTTTAAAAATAAGGATCACTACCTTACTAAGCATTCCCACACTTTTAAGAAATTTTCATAAAGGTTTTCGACCTTTGCATAACTCATGTGGTGTATTTTAGTTTCTTTGTGAGGCATCTCATTAGTAATATAATTTGGGGTAAGTTCTTGTTTTTTCCCACAAATTTTAAGGTAAACTAAAACATAGTCTTCATAATTTTCTTTAAGGTTATATTTTTCTTATTCAGTAACTCTGTTTTACTTGTATCCCTAGTAAAACGCTATACGTCCAAATTACTACTTGACCATACAACCAATAGGTCTAAGTCAACTTAGAAATTTTCTCAATTAAATTCCATAACCCCTTCGTTTCTTTTCCTCTAGTTGCAAATGTCATAAACTCATACTTTTCATTGTAAAGTGATTTATCTAGGTCTATCTCATAGACTTCTAAAAAATTGCAACTTCTCCAAGAGTGCATATCCATATACTAATGAGTTTTGAATTCTCTTATTCAAAATTCCAAGTATTACTATATCCTTTCAAAAACGGACTTTCACTAGATCAATACATAGTATCCTTCAAGTATACACATACTTGGTCAACAACTTTTCAATGAAAGTTATTAGGTTTATAATGAACCTACTTAAAATCCAATAAAACTATGTTTGATCTTATATGTCATGACATACCTAATATAAACAATAAATAAATCATAATTGGTCATTGTGCTTTATCTAATCGCCTTACTTGGTTACTACTCGGTAGTGG
>JAOXJP010086304.1:0-14827 GCA_025762735.1 Platanus orientalis | reverse complement strand
AATTTCTATGGTCAGCACACGTATCCAAAAAAACCAACAAACTTAACTACATTTTCAGTTTTGTTATTTTTCATCGTGTGTCAACCATACTTTAACTGAACTTCAACAAATTTGATAAGGATCACATGGGGGTGTGAGAGAATGTGTGTGAGATAAAAGTTTTAGTGATTTGAGAGGTAGTTAATGAGAATTATTCTAATAGTGAATTTGGGGAATAAAGAAGATAAATTTTTGGAAATAAGATATGAAGGGAGTGAAAGAAGTGGGAAGTGGGAAGTGGGAGAGATAGGTTAGAGTTTTGGGGTGTATGAGATAAAATATTTATGGATGATTTACATGCTAAAACATATTTGCATAGAATAAGGCTACTTAAAGCAGGGAGAAAATAGGGTGGAATGATGGATCAAAAAGGAAGTAGAACCCGATTAAAGATTCAAGTCATACGACACAAGAAGATTGGGCTTCAACTTCTATAAGTATAGGGGAACTTATAAAATAATCTCCGGGATCTTAGCAAATAAGGGGTTGTAAAAGGTCTTGGGTTAAGGTTATTGTCTACAGAATCAATTAGATTAATCTATTATAACAACAACCTGAAGACCACAAGAAAAGATACCAGAAACCCTACTCGATAACCCACACAGTTACACCGAAAGAAAATATTAGAGATATTTAAGGAAAATATATGAGAAAAAAAAGTAGTGGAGAGGAAGTTTATCTGTGTGTGTGTGTGTGTGTGTGTCTATATATATATATATATACACAAACACACACACACACACACACACACATATATATATATATGAGAGATTACAGTAAATTCATAATAAATAAGTACCTATGTAATTATTAATGTATCCTTTCTTAGACATTATGTCATCTCGAGGCAAAGATTTGGCATGGTATCTAGCCATTCAGACCAGAGATGATGTAAACCTCACTGTATTTTCTTTCCCTTTTTTTTCTCTTCTTAAAACGCCCTCTCAACTTCCTATGTGCATGATAAAGAAGAGTGATCGTCTCCAGCCCATATGTGTCCAATGTCAACAAACATCGATTTCATGACACATGATAAAAAAAATGTGTTTTTTTTTTTTTTAAGCATGGATTTAAGGATGCAATTCACTTGGTTTTTTGTTTTTGTTTTTCTTTGTAATGTGTCAACACAAAATCAACGCTTAATTAATGTTGAACACATCTAAGTTGCTTTAACCCATCTCTCAAGCTAACAAGAGAGGGCATCGTGTTGTTTTTTTGCATAAGCTCTATGAATTAAACTTAACACTCGTGTTTACAATTTAATAATAATAATAATAAATGTTCCAGTATCTCTCGCATTAACAGAAAGGGATAAACTTTAAAGCAATGTTCACAAACTCGGATTTTTTACTCGACTCAAATAGTTCAAGAGTTATTGGAGTCAACTTGGGGAGTCATGACACTTTTTGTTTATTTTCTTTAAATACAATAAATATTTATAAGATTACACAGTATTTTGGCTCAAGTATTGTTTATTTTCTTGATAAACTACTTTGTAGTATCATAACTTGAAAATCCAAATATAAATTATACAAATTACTAATAGTCTAAGACCATAACAATGTAGTTGTACCTAATTATAAACTCAACGTCCAGATTAAAGCAAATATACTACTATTATTATTAATATATTGAAAAAACAAAGCACGTCTTTTCAACATAAGCACACAAACAAAATACCATCAAATCTCAAAGGTCTAGGTTTATATGGTTAAAAGTTAAACTTTAAGGTCTATTCTTCTTACCACTTTAGCCTTCAGTGACCCAATTTATTTATTTTGGGGTTTTAAATGTCTTTGAGAGATCACTTGTTGAAGACTTAAGAAAAGAAACCTCAATTCCCAAAAATAGCAGAGTTTCTTACTCGTTACAACTTGGCTTTAAGTCATTTTAAGGTTTATAAGACTCATTTGAGTCACATGAAGCGATATAAGTTAAAAGAGTATACCAAATTAGTATATTGACTCAGTGGATTAGGTATAGTTTAGAGTTAGCAGCATGACTCAACTTGTGAAGCTTAGGAGTGTAGTCAATTAGGGGAGTCAATGAGTCAACACGGGAATTGACAAACTATGCTTTAAAGCATTCCTCCAAGCTATCTCACTTCGGAGGCTTAAGACTCTAATGACCCTCCTCTTCCATGAACTTATGTTCATCTAAGAGAGAGAGAGAGAGAGAGAGATTTGCTTCCCTTCAAAAAATCAAAATCTCATATTCAATCATTTAGAACAACAATACCAGAGTTTTCATTTGCCTAAAAAAGTGTAGGTTGGAGGGTCATTAGAGTCTCAGGTACGGGTGAGCATGGGCTGAGCTCATGTTAGGCCATTGTAGTAGGTCCAATCCCGTTATATTACGTTACGATATTTGTGTCGGGCCTGGGCCCAAAATTTTTTCAATACTTAGGCTCAGGCCAAGCAATAGTTATTTTATTGGGCCTTAGGCCGGCCCATGTTAGAAAATAATATTGATTGTTATTACAAGTCGAACTCAAGACTCCCATTTACTATATAAATTTTAGAATCAATTGAGCACTTGTAATTTGTTGGATTTAGAAGGTTTATTAGATTATAAATTAAATTACTATGAATTTTTAGCCCATGCAAGTCTCAAACTTGGGACCTTCATTATATTGGCACAAAACTTTAACCAACTAAGCTAATATGTTAACTAGTTTATGTGTGTCTATATACATATATAAGTTTGGGTCTCAGGCTGAACTCGAGCCATGAGTTCAGTCGTTAGGCGTAACAAGACTATAGGAAACCAAACTCACTACCTTATCCAATCTTGGATTGGAGTATGAGCATACCCAAGTTGACTTTTGAAAACTCGACTACATGGTATCGTCGTTCTTTTTGTAACCAACTTCTTAGCATGCACACTCATAATTTCTTACAAATTGAGAAATGTCAAGTGGTATCAGGAGTTCGCCATGAAGTTAGGGGTTAGTCTAGTATTTATCTTATCACCAGTAGGCAATGTATATTGTGGCACTGAGGATCAAGTGTGGCAAAAGCCATTGGTTTATTGTTGGAAACGATTTTGAAAATTGCACATATTTTATTGTGTAAAATCTGATCGTTTGGCTATATTTGAGTCAAAATAAAACTGGGACCTACAAGTAGTTTTAGGTGGGTGCACATGGGTTTGTGTTCACTTCAATGAGAAGAACAATGCCATGTAGTTGGATGCTCAAAACCGTTAATGGGTGAATGAAAAATTGTCTTTAAAAGTGTCTAGTTGAACACTGGTAAAACTAGGAAAAGGGTGTGAAATTTGAATAGTCCCACATGGGTTAGCCCATAAAACTTTGTGTGTTCATATGCAAGTATGTTGAACATAACTTTGGGCCCCAATATGTTCTATGATACATATCATAGAATACAGAAATAACACTTTTAACATACAACCAATACATGGTGTAGAATTAATTAAGCATGGAACATATTTCATACACAAAAACAAAACAAAAAAAAATCTAATTATGTGGGGTACTTTTATGAAAGCATTTGTGCAGATTTGAAATTTAGATAAAATATTAATAATAATATATTTTTTAAACCTTTCATTTACCTGTTTGCAAAATGGTTTTGTTGTTTAATAGGGTACAACAAATGTAGACAAATGACTATTTGAATTCTTTAATGGTTATTAAACATTAAACAAATGTGCGATGAACCTAGACAAAAACCATAGACATTCGTTAACGATTACAACTCATTAACTAAAGTTCAATGAACTTAGATGAATGTAACTCCCCGAACCCAATAAGTCCATTAATCGAATTCGAGACATTACCCTACTAAAAGTAATGTGGTATATTCTCCATTTTCATTAAGAAAATATTAATAAGTTTTGGAGATGTTTCTAAGTCTCCAAATACAATTTATTACAATATCTTGAATGATAAAAAGTTTTTTAAAATAATGTAGTTGTCTCAATGTTTAAAAAAATCAAATTGGTCTGGTGACTCAGAAGACTACTAATCCGAGTAACTAGGTAACTCGCTCCCAATAACCAGTTGGTTAGTACAAATATATATATATCAATGATTTAAAAAATAAATAAAATATAGCAATATATTGTCACATACATCTCAAACGTTTTCACATGGGTACCATAGTAATTTGGCATAGAAAGATGTTTTGTTAAAAGAAAAGTTATGATATTCAAGAGATGGTTAATGACAAGAAAACTCATAGGGTTTCAATACTAATTCTTGTAGTCATAAGAAGCATCAAGTGGTACTTTAGTAACTTTAAATTAATAAATCATGTAAAGTCATTTCAAATTCTATTTTCTCTACAAAAAACCATAACTCATATAAGGATTTCAATTCTCTTTCACTTCCCTCTCTCACATTCTCTCTGTTTCAATTTCCCTCTCCATTACCAAGATCTTTGCAGATCTTCTACAAAAGATCAAAACCGGTAGGGGAAATGATCCACTACAATAGATCAAAACCGGTTTAAGAGACAATATCAACAATACAAATCAATCGCAAGCCTCTTGACTATCCCATAAAACAAAATGTCGATTTTCATAAAAAATGTTATAATTTGGAGGAGTTTCTCAAATTGATCATCGATGAGTTTCTCAGATTGATCATGGAGGAGTTTCTCTAGTTAGTCTTGGTGATTTGATCAACTACGGTATTCATTGTTCCCCTTTTTTGTTGTGTTAAAGATATATAATGGCCTTGAAACTGAGTGACTCGTCCCGGTTTCTAACAAACTCGTCCAAGTTACTTTAAAAAATTGGCCAAGTTATCGTGCCACTAGGTTGCTAGCGTCACCTGAGTTTTAGCACCTGGTTAGGCATAAACTCGGCCAAGTCAAGTAACTTGGCCCAATTTTCCAAATAACCAATGAGTTTTTAAATACTGGGCTATCCCCCTTTTCTCATTTTTCGCTACCTGTTCCTACTAGTCGCTATCCAATGATGTGATAAAAAAAAACAATAACTATGTAAACAAAGTATCCCTATTTGAAAAATGTAAAATAATGTGAATCAACTCACAACTCATATAAGTTGGGGGATTTCAGAGATAGAAAACACATACACATACTCCCCATCATACAACCTGCATGTACATGCATATAATATAATAAAATCAATTCTAAACAAAAAGCACTTATGCAACAACAATTAAGCATGTAAGGAGACAATCACATGAACAACCAATTTATGTATACATACACTTTTTCTTTTATTCTATTTTGGGTCATTCTGTGAAATCTCGGGAATTATACTACTTTTCACATAATAGGGGAATCTAGAATGTGCATCTACATTTATCTTCTATGACTCTAGCACGGGTATACCGTCTATATTTCAATACGAGAAAACCATCTGTGTTGACCAAGCACAAGATAGTCATCCGTATCTTCATGCACGAGATAACCATCCGTACCTAAGTACGGGATATCCATTTGTGTATAACACAAATAATTTCATTCATATACAAGTATGTGATCTATACATTTTTTATGTAAAAAATGTTCAACTTGCTATTTTTTATAACATCCAGTATGTCTTATTTATCATTCGGCTCTATTAGCCCCCAAGTTTTCTTATTTATCCATACGTGTATGAACACAGGAAATTCATTTGTATACAAATACGAAAACTTTATACTCTTTATTTGAAAGTTATTTAACTCCCATTTTTTTTCTTTTTATAATATCTAGGCTTTCTTATTTATCATCCGGCTTTATCAACCCCCAAGTTTTCTCTAATATTTTAAAATTTTAAAATGATTTTTTACACATAAATATGTATGTCTATTTATCATTCTATTCATCAAAATCAACAAGACATATGACTACCAAAAGTCATAAATTATGCACTTATACAAGTACTTGCACTATCAATTTTAAATACATCGTAATGTCTACCTAAATACATATAATTTCCATTCAGCTTTAATTTAAATATATTTTCATATTTTCTCATTGATCATAAATTTATAAAAAAAAAATACTCCACAAAATGATTTTATCATTTATCTTTTGTTTTAATATTATATGTCATTCAATAAATTCACGTAAAAATGAATATTGTGAACAGTTCCAATAATTCATGTTTATAAATTTATTTCATTTATTTTTCTAACCCAAATTTATAAAATTTGTATTAGGTGCTAACAAAGAATCAAATTCATAACTTTATTTCATATATATATATATATAAAATAACTAAATCATAAAATTATGTATTAGACACAGACCAATAAATCATATCCATAAATTTGTTTAATTTATTTTCAAGACTTAAATTTATAAGGATTTATATTAGGTACAACCTAATAAATTAGATTCATAGATTTATTTCATATATTTTTCAAAACCTTAATTTATAAAAAAAATTTATCAATCATAACCCAATAAATTTGATCTATAATTTCTTTTATTTATTTTTCAAAACTTAAATTTATATTAGGCACAACCCAATAAATTAGATTTATAAAATTATTTCATTTATTTTTCAATACTTGAATTTATACAAAAATTGGATTAGGCACATCCAAATAAAATAGATCCATAAATTTATTCCCTATATTTACCACAACCTAAATTTATAATAATTTGTAATAAGCATAACCCAATAAATAAGATTCATGAATTTATTTCATTTATTTTCAAAGCTTAAATTTATACAAATTTGTATTAGGTACAACATAATAAATATGATCTATAAATTTATTTTATTTATTTATGATTTTTCAATACCTAAAATCCATAAAATGTTATTATGCACAACCTAATAAATCAAATCCATAATTTATTTCATACATTCTTTCATACTTAAATCTATTAAAAAAATAATAATTGCTAAGCACAACCCAATAAATCATATTCATAAATTTATTTCATATATTCTTAAATACCTAAATCCATAAAGAATTTTACTAAACACAACCCAATAAATTAGATCCATAAATTTATTTCATACATTTTTCAAAGACCAACATCCATAAAAATTTATATTATGCGCAACCCAATAAATCAAGTTCATAAATTTATCTCATATATTCTTCAAGACCTAAATTTATAAAAATATGTATTATGCATATTCTCATAAATTAGATTTAATTGTATAAATATTATTTATTTATTTTTATTGTAAATTTTCCTAATGTGGTTTCTAGCAATAGAATTTAATCCACTTGTTTTCAGCTCGTTTATAGGATTTTCCTCGTCTTTTATCACAATTTCGGGTTGTGCGATGACTCCCCTTCTATTTCTTCTTCCTCAAACAAGATTACGGTCATTACTCACGATCGGATGACCCCTCTCTCTTCTTTTTTATGCTCTTTATCATTTTTTTCTCTCTCTCTTTGTTGTTCTCTTATTTGGTTTCACAAGGTTGTTTGGCCATGAATGTCCAATGACCCGAAATATAATTTTTTGTTTCTTTATTTATTTTATTTATTTTTATTTTTCTTCTTCATTCCTTCATTCTTCTTCTTCTTCTTCATTTCTCTCTTATTCTTTTTTTCCCCTTCTTTCATTCTCCTCCTTTCATTTCTTTCTATTATTTCCTTTATTTATTTTTTAGCACAAGTGTTGGGTCATCGATCATGAGTGACCGACATCCCCCTTTCCTTTTATGTATTTCGGTCATATAACTTAAATACCATTCCATTCATTTATTTATTTCTTTAATTGTTTGGTTCGGGGTGTTACAATGAAGGTTTGTCAAATTTAGATAAACTCTTGATATTTTCACAACGGTTACGTGCAGTTAATTAAACCCATTAAGATGAGACAATTATGCCTATTAAGGTAATGCATAATGAGTTTCATTGAGACTATTAAATTGTAACTCTATAGATAGAGCTCAATAACTCCCTTATAAATTGACTAAAAGAAAAAGAGAAAACGCTCTATTAAAATAAAGTCAGACGTGTAAGAGGTTTAGGAATAAAAGCGATACAAATAAGATATTCTCCTTTGTCTACTTCTCTAAACATTGAACAATACCCTTCATTACAAAGGGTCTTATAGGTTATTTATTTTAGGCTAAACATTGAACGACACCCTTCATTATGAAGACTCTTAACGGTTATTTGTTCTAATAGATAGATAAATATTTGCAAGCAAATCCCCAAAACTTAGGCACTTAGAGGAAGATATTATTCTCTCGTTAAATCCATAGGAGAAAAAAATATTAATTCATGGCTCGGTTGAATCCCAACATTAGTGTGGTGGATTTCCTTCCACAATTGATGAGAGGCCATGACTATTGTCAATAAAGCTTGAAAAAATTTAGCATTTTACTTCGCTTGGATTAAGTGGTATTTTTTTTAATGGATAACGATTTATTGAAAGGAAAAATAAGGCTAGAATGAGAGAACAATGATCAAAAAGGTCGAGAAGAAGAAAACTAAAAAATAAAATACAAATACTAGCTCTTGGCTAGATTGTAAGATAAAATACAAGAATGTCCATCCTTATAAAATCATTTATTGATAAAGCCTCAAAATCCTTTGTAGTCATAGTCCAAGATGTGACTACAGATGTGATGGAATCAATGACATCAGAAGAAGATTTACAAATGCCTTCAAAGATTCTTCTATTTCACTCCTTCCAAAAACCTAAAAAACACAACAAAAAGTTTAATCAAATGCTTCTTGAAAAAGGACAATGTATAATAATGTGAGCACCAGACTCCCCATCTACTATACATAGAACACAGATATCCAGAGCCTCTTTTGGAGGAGATCCATAGTGTTCATCCTGTATTGAGAAATGATATAGAGAAATGCCTGATTTTAGAGTGGTGTTTTACTTGATTATACATAATTTTTTTTTGCATTGGCTCCAACAATGATTGTTGTATATTAAAATCTGATGGACTAGGTCTAACACCAGTTCTCAACTCAAGTTGCACGCCATAATGAGTCAATTTAAAATTTGTAAACAAAATTTATTGATGCCTATTTATATGTGTCGTGTTAACTTTCAACATTTTTATTTTTTTTCTCAATATAGAGTTATTTAGGCAATGTTGTCTAATTCTAGATATATGAGATGATTTGGACTAGGGAAAAGTTTTGGTGTAATGATTCTAATCAACTCATATTAGTATGATGGTTATGACCATTCGGCTGGACTTATTGGTGGTACATTAGGATATGTCTAATAACGACTTACTAATTGGGTGGTTTAAACTGATAAAAATCATGAATATTTACCTTGTTCCATCAATATTGAGAGGGTGATTGACTTGTTTATGAGAGGGAAATTTATTTGGGTTTGTATTCATGTCATTGTTTATTAGTTTATTAGGAGCGAACGCAACACGCGGATCTTTGACAATGTGTAGATCCCCTCAAGTTGCCTGATTTAGCTTTTTCTTTATTAGATATTCAGATTTCTCACATTCCGCTATTTAAAGATATTGAGTATGTGGATTGAGTGTTGAGTTGGGAGGAGCTGATGTTTATATAACTTTCTTTTGGCTGCTCTATGTCTTGTGCTATTGGTTTGCTTGTATCTTTTATTATTCTTTCTTTCTTTTTTTCGTTTATCATTTAATAAAGTTTATTTATCGATAAAAGAAATCATTATAGTTCTACTATGGTTACCCAAATTAACAGGGTTACTGAATTTGAAAATTCGTTTTGTACTGTCAATTAAATCACTCCTCCAACATTAAGATAATCTATAATATGTCTATTAATTCGCAAAAACAAATGAGAAACAAAAAATAGTTTGGTTGAAAAATCTCATAAAATAGAGTTAGTTTTTGAGTGACTGACAAAGCAACTTTGCTATTTAAAAAAAAAAAAAAACCTCAAAAGATTTGCCTAACAAAAAATTAAGATTTCATTTATAAATTTTAAGTTTCTATCAATTGTCAGGCATAGGCACAGAATTGTCCTCGTCCAGTTCCAAGGATGAGCAAAGCTTGGACGACGAAGTAGGTCTCCATAGCATTTTCTTTTACTCTAAGTGAAGAAGTTTGTAATCCTCTCCTCTCTTTTTATATACTTTTTTGGTCAAGTGACATGATTTTAGGGTTGATGTAAAATTTCAAATTTCATTTTCATTTCTGTCTGAAATTGATTTTTGTATTTTATTAAAAAAAAAAAAACCGTTATCTAACCATTTGACGTAACGTTAAATAAGAAGAGGAAGTCAGAAAACCCTATCCGAAAGCGGTTACCGTTGACTGGTTGTCCACTGAATACAACGTTGGGGCGTGTAAGATCAGGCGGTGGACATCACGCCCGCAAATTGAAATTAGGGTTTGCCACCCACGACGACCCGACCTCAGTATTTAAGCAATACGGCTTCTGCTTACTCGTTGCGGTGCTAGCTCGGGCTGCCCTCCTGAAATTACCGTCTCTCCCATTCTTCCTCCTCCTCTTTATCTCTTTCACATTTTCGTCGTCGTCGTCGTCTCCGTCTCGTTACCCTTCGGATCTCCGACCATTTACCCCTCAATATCCTTCCCTCTCCCCTTCTATCATTCGTTTGAGAAAAAAGGTCCCAAAAAAAGAAGAAAACTAGAAAAACAAATCCACAAAACCCTAAAATATTTTTCTGAGGAGGGAGAGAAATTAGTTCGGCTTCATCGTTTTTGTTATTTGTGGCTTTTCGTCGAGTATCTGGTGTGGGTTTCTTTGATTTCAACGTAGAAGCGAGGAGAGAGTAGCATTTCTCGTTTTTTTCCCCCTAGGGTTTCTTTTCAATAACTGGAGAGGGAAGGGAAAAGGAAAAAAAATCAAAAAATTCTGAGAAAAGTGAAAAAGAAGTCGATCGGCAAGGGTTTTTGAGATGGCGCAGGTTCAAGTTCAACCTCAGGCTCCTATTTCTGGTCCGAATGGAGCGGCCAACGCTGGGAGTGGCCAGTTCGGGACGACGTCTCTGTACGTCGGAGACCTCGACTTTAACGTGACCGATTCGCAGCTCTACGATCTGTTTAGCCAGCTCGGTCAGGTCGTATCGGTTCGCGTTTGCAGGGACTTGAGCACCCGGAGATCCCTTGGTTACGCTTATGTTAACTACGGCAACAATCAAGATGGTTAGTTTTCTGGTCATTTTATTTGCTGTTTGAAATGTTTTTTTGTTTGGATCAAAGCCTTTTCTCAACAAGTCGCGTTGATGTTTAGGCTTTTATTTCCTTTAAGTTTTAGTGAAGCATTTGAATTAATTACCATGTATACGCCCTTTTCGTGTTTCTAGCTTGCTTAATGCTTGGTTTGTTAGTATAAACTGTGAGTTTTGTAATAAGAAACATTATCTTTTGTATTGATTTATTGGTAGACTGAACTTCAATACCAAATCTAATTGGAATGATTAACGAGTGCGTCTCAAGTTTTAGATTATTTTTTCCAATCTGGCATTGGTTTTTTGTTGTATGATTGTTTTTCTTAGGGACCATTTTGCAGTCCTTTTTCTTTATTCTGAAAATCACCGTCTTCGCCCTCTTGTCTGAAACTTCCCGATATCTTGGTGGATTTTTAGTGGTTCTCTGTAATCAAAATTTATACAGTTGTATCAAATATTAGGCTGGTGACAAATGGTTAACCTGTTAAAGATGCTGGCATGGTATGAGCTATGTATTTTCTTTTGCAGTTTTTTCTTGGTGACATCATGCACGTCTTTTATTTCCTTTTGGCTTATTGTATTTGAATGCTGCTGGATTTTAGGACGGGTAATTAGTGATCTAGAGTAGATGTGGCTTTGATTGGCAGTTTAGGGTTTTCATACCATGATACTTCTTAGACTTTTAACTCTTTAAAATCCCTTTTAGTTATTGGAGTTGGATTGAGGAGATAAAGCAAGTAATTCTTGTGAGGGAGACAATGTTAATCTAATTCAACCTGAATCAGGTATGGCAGCTGATCGGACCCCAAGGATCCACACACTTAATGCCAAATTTTATGTAATTTTTTTTTTTTTTTTTTTAAAGTAGCTTTTAAGGGAATGATGTTTCTTGCCATTGGTTGGTTAAAGCATTGAATTGGAGGTGTTTCCAATTGTTGGCTTTTCATTGCTATTGAGTAGTCACAAACATGCACAAATGGTTGTATTGGTAAGTGCACAGAATTGTATATTTATCTGCATAGTAATAGTCTTCAAGCATATTGCTTCTATTATTATTCTCTTAGTTGTTTTCCATGCCTTGAACTATGTCTTTGGACCAGTTTCGTGGTAGAAGCTTTGTTGACAAAGGACAATGTGTACAGCCTCTTATACCTAACTTATTGGGTTCTCTTTTCTTGCATGCTTTGTAATCATGCCAGTTGTGAATGAGAACATTTAGATATGAAGCACGTCAGGCTTTTGCAGTTTTGCCTTGGAATAGGAAACTATTAGTAAAGGGAATTCTATTATTACCCCATCTTTATAGCTACATAATTACTGGTTGTGTAACAATATAGAGGTTATTTTGATGCTGCCTTTGCTGCTCTACCGAGGTGTGATGTCTCACTGTGTTTGGACAATTCTGATTGATATAATGAAGATCAAGGTGGTGCAAATCCTCTTTTGGCTCTTCCTCAAGGAAGTGGTGCAACTTTATTTTTAATTATCCTTATTTTCTGTTCTTTGCGGTGCTTTATTTTCTATCATAATATTCATCTATACATACATTCTGATATGCCAATAGCTTACCTATAATACTCATACCAAATCCTAGTTTGAGTATTTTCCCAAATTAGAGTTTTTACTCTGCCATGTTCAATCTTGTTTCTCTTTTATATCTTTTGGGACGCACCCCCCCCCCCCAAGAAAAAAAGAAGAAAAAAAAAAGAAAAAATGAAAAGAGAAAAGAGAACTGCACAATTATTGTGTAGGAGAGATTACAGGCTATGAATTGGCCCACCCAAAAGAAAGAAGGAAGAATTGCCAAATAAAAAACACAGTTCAGGAAGTATCCCAGTTTGTAGCGATGGTAACCAGTCAACCTCAGTCCATAAGATTGGCCATGGACTAGCCACAATCAATGGCATTGACCATGGGCCAAGGCTAAGTTAGACAATCGGGCCAAGGCAGCTTTGACAATCGGACCAAGTCAATCCATAATGTAGGCTAAGGCCTAACTTTACCATCTCTTACAAGATGGGGAAAAACGGCTTGTCCTACATACCTGTAAACCTCAGTAGCCATGGAGTAGTCACAGTTGATAGCATAGGCTATGGATTAAGCTGGCCCTGACATCAGACCTAGTCAATCCATAACAGTCTAAGGCCTAACTTCATCATCCTACAAGAGTGGGAAAAAAGCCTTGTCCTACATCACTTGATATTCCATTATTATTATTTTTTTATTCTTAGTAGGTGAATGCCATATGGTTATTGTGAAGGATTCCTTGGCCTTTGTTGGCAAATTTTGTATTTGTTTCTCTTTGGTAGTGGTATATGCAGTTTTTGCTACCAGGATCAGGGAAAGCTTTCTCTGTGGGATCATTGTATGGATAAATTTTCTATTTCTAAATGTGTTATCAATACAGCTCACATACCTTTGGTTGCAGATGTTGAATCCCTTCATTGATGCATATTTGATAATGCAACTAAAATTGAATACATGGAAGGAGCATGCAGATTATCATTTATAGTGTTATTAAATTTAATAGGACAAGCTATTTTGTGCAACATTTTAATTTCAATTTTCAGTATTTATTAAATATTCAGAACAAAGTTCCTTGTCAGAGCCAAATTTTGACATTAAACAATGGTAAATTTGCTAAAAGTATTCTAGTTTGTTAGCTGGTACCTCAAGATTAGGATTGGGTCCGTGTGGGTATTTAGTGGATTTGTGTAGAAAAGTAGTATAGTGTGTTGGGGCTTGTGCATACCAAGGTTGCCAACAATTCTATTAAAGCTAGGACTACACAGGCTTTTGATGAACGCATTGGCTAATTGATTTTCAATCTTCACAAAGGTAATACATATTTGCTTAATTTGTAACTTCTCCTTGATGAAATATCTGTCAACCTTGATTTGTTTATTCCTATTATACTAAACCAAATTGTGAGCAATGCTAATTACAGCTTTACCATCACAATATGGCCGCATAGGACCATGATAGTTGAATCCAACCGGCTACTTCTTGCTATGTAAGTGACAAGGTTACCTCATATAAAGGTTCAATAGCCTGAAGTAGACCTCCTATTAGTCACAGAGCCGACCCAATCTGCCTTTGTGAAGGTCTCTACTCGAAGAGTTCAAGAGTCCTTGACCTGGGTGGGCTCTTCTTCAAGTAACGGACAATGCGGTTTGCTGCTTCAAGATGCTTGGTTGAGTCAAGGTCAAATATATAAGCTTTCCTACTAGTCTTTAACATCACCTAATATTAATAAGCTTGTGGCCCTTGTCTGCTTGCAAGTGGTGGTTAGACTTGATGGAAATCTCACAAGGTTTAAATCCTACAGTCTTGAAAAAGAATAACACATGTTTGTGTTGAGATAGTAATACACCATTATTGGATCTAGCAACTTCAATTCTAAGAAAGTGTCTAACAAGCCCCAAACAACTTGTCCCTTCCATCTCCTTTCCATTTCCATTCAAGAGTTCTTATGTGTTTCTATGCCCTTTGAAACCTCAAAAATGGACAAATTCCTTTTCTTAGGAACACATACAAGATTCATCATTACACAAAGGATAATGGTAACCCCACCATTATTCATTTATGAATTTCATGATAATAGAAATTCATGTCCTACCGGGACAGAATTTGTAATTTGCTATTCTCTTGCCTAGCAGACAAAGATTTACATCCATGGAAAGGCTGATTCATTCGGATTGACACTAGGGTCCACCAACCACAAC
>JAOXJP010086293.1:0-14827 GCA_025762735.1 Platanus orientalis | reverse complement strand
GTGCTACAACCTACATGGAGAGAAGATGGGAGCCTAGCCTAAATGGTATCGACCCTTGGAGAGAACATGACTACAGCCACACCTTAGGAAGACCCAAATCTTCAAAAACTTTTTTAGTCTTCACTGTCAAATTATGAGGGGAGGCGTTGCCTTTAAATAGACTTACAATCTTAAAAATTAGAAACTTGCTAAAATTGAAAACTTCTTAAAAACTCATAAACTTACTACCCAAGTTTTCTAAAATATAAAAATTTCTAAAAACATTAATAACTTGTTGCACAAGTTTTCTTGATTCTTAAATTTTCCAAAATATAAAATTTCCTGAAGTTTAAACTACTAAAACTTAAGAATTTCTAAAAAATCTCTATTCCCGTTTTTACTGACACCCCTTTAGTAATTTGGTCATAACTTCCCAAATCACCTCGGATTTGTGCAGTCTTGGTCTTGTTAGTAAGGTAACTGAATAACCTATCTAATGACACCAAATTCAAACCAAAAAGTCAAGTTTTGGCCATAAAAAAATTGGATCCATAGTAAAAAACGGGATTACAACTAAAAACCCTAAAAAACTAAACTAACCATGGTACTATCGGCCTTATTACAAAATTACCCATCCCTTACAAAATTTGAATTGACCCCACATAACATGTAAATTTAAATCATACCCTCCTATGTGGGGGTACATACATAAGTCGCATGATGTTGTCCACATCGCTAGCCCTATATGAAGGGTAAACTTCCACTCTATTTTAACCCACTGAACTTGGGTTGAGGTAGTCAACTCTATCTTGCAATAAACAAATCACATGGGTTTATATAAATGTAGGAAGCGACAGCTCCTTTCTTTCTGTTGTTATTACCTTATTATAAAACAAGAATTCTTCAAGTCATTGTTGACTACCAACTCTTAAGCTTAACAGGCATGCTTCTGAAGAATAGTGATATTACAACAAGGAAGCTACGGTTTGATTTGGAACATAGCTTCTAGAACACCCAAGGCTCTGACCATTTAAGACTCCTAGTGCAATTAGTAAACCAAAATAAAAGAACAAGCAGATAGCCTCATGGCACTCATAATTGCTTCCTATTTAATTTAAGGTAGTCATTATGTCAGAAGTAAGGGCTGACCAGTGACTGGATATTGATGGTGCCTATTCCATGTGTCTTATGTGCAGCTCTTGCTTTCATCACCTTCTGCTGTAATTCTTCTTCTTGATCCCTTGCTTTTTGGTTGCTTCTTCTATTTAATCTACTAATCTTTTCAAAAAAAAAAAAAAAAAACATTTACAATCATAAGTATTTACAGCCCCTTGCCCTTGCAACTTTATGTACAATCCCTTGCCATTTTCAATGATAATTTCTGAGATCTAGGGGAGAAAGGATTTTTGGTGGTTTTGCCTCTTCTCCTATATGCATGTACATTCACACATCTCTTTGTTAATCTAAACTTTGGTTCATCTTCCATTTTCATGCAGCTGCAGCGGGGACCACCACATGTGTCTAAGGATGCCATATGTCATGGCCATTTTTTTGCTATCTTATGCGTGTTCAGTGGCATTTTTCTGGCAAATTATGTGTTGATGAACTCTTCTGCCACTGTCTTTCACGGAGCTGGCCTTGTTGTGCTTACTTTTCAGGATGCACTTTTGCTGATGGACCAGGTATGCTTCTGTAAGCAACCTGCCTCCCATTTTTTTGTTTTTTGTTTTTTTTAAGGATCCCTGTGAGCTGTGAATGACATCACTTGTAGTTACCTATGATTGAGACTTGTATTTATTTTACAGGTATTTAGGAACCCTGTGGCACCTTTTGTTCTTTTTCTGCTCCTGTTATTTTCTAGTCAGATCACAGCATTAACTTGGAGACTTGGTGGGCAAGTAGTTCTGCGTTACTTCTTTAGGATGGACCTACCAGATTGGCTTCATCGTGCAACAATCAGAATTCTCGCCATTGTTCCGGCCCTTTACTGCACATGGAATTCCAGGGCCGAAGGGATTTATCAACTGCTTATTTTCACGCAAGTTATGCTGGCTATGCTGCTTCCATCTTCTGTGATCCCCCTATTTAGGGTGGCCTCATCAAGATCAATAATGGGTCCATTCGAAATATCTCAGTTTTTGAAACTCTTAGCTTTGATTACCTTTATTGGGATGCTTAGCTTAAAAATTATCTTTATTGTGGAGATGTTATTTGGCGATAGTGACTGGGTGGGTAATTTAAGGTGGAACACGGGAAGTAGTGTGGCACTTCTATATGTTGTTCTTGTCATCACTGCTTGTATGTCACTTTGTTTTATGCTTTGGCTAGCAGCCACACCATTGAAGTCTGCAAGCGTCAGACTGGATGCTCAGTTATGGAATTGGGATTTACAAAAAACCCAACCTGGGTCATCTGTAGAGGGAGAGGAAAATGATTTAAGTATGACTAGATATCAGAAGGGGCCTGCCCAAGAAGAACCAGTGTTCGAGCTGTCTCTAGGGGGTCCTTTGGATAGCTCAGTTGTAGATTATGATCTTGTTTTGCCTGAAACAAGTACGGATTCTGATCAGGAACCTCAACTTTTTTCTGTTGAGAGTCCTACTACTGCTGCTATTACTACTACTGCAGTTCTTGGCTCCCCAGCATGCTCTCTTGAAAAATCACTATCGACAGTTGAGTCGGCCCCTGTTGCAGTTGTAGGTACTGAGGTTTCTGATGGTAGATTACTGGATTCGGGTGCCTTAGAAAGGATTGAATCTGTGGACTCAGTTGAAAAGACTTCACGGGTGGTGGGAGATTTGCAGACTGGAAAGGATGATGGTGAGGGGGATACTTGGGAGCATGAAGAATCATCTAAAGTGGTCTCTGGGGGTGGGCTCACTTCAACCTCTGAGGATCTAGGGTCTTTTAGTAGTCCCAATGGGAAAAGTGATGAAGGCAGTAATAGCTGTGCAAGCCTTTCAAGGTTATCTGGATTGGGCCGTGCTGCTAGGCGTCAATTGGCTGTCATTCTTGATGAGTTCTGGGGTCAGTTATATGATTTCCATGGGCAAGCAACTCAGGAAGCGAAGGATAAGAAACTAGATTTGCTGTTGGGAGGGGATCCGAGGCCTGCTGCTTCATCCCCAAAAGTAGATCCTGCAGGAAATGAAGACACTGGGTACTTCCCCTTCGTAACAGAAAGAAGACCTGGGGTTTTGATCAACTCTAGTATATATGACTCTTCCAAGCAACAGAGGATGCCAAGCAATATAGCGTCATCTTATGGGTTTCAAACGGGATCTTCCTCATCTTGGTCTACCCACACACAACTTTTGGATGCATATGTGCAAAATTCCAGCCGCAATGTTCATGACTTTGGTGAGAGGCGATATTCTAGTCTGCGCTTCCCGCCATCTTCTGATAGCTTGGATTATCAGCCGGCCACAGTGCATGGGTATCAGATTGCATCTTATCTCAATAAGATGGCTTCAGACAGAAATTCTGAGTCCTTGATGACTCCATTGGACCCACTAACCCCTAAATCCTCATCTTTTGTCCCCATGAACTACAGAGATTCAACTGCTTATGCTCTGGGGCAAAAACCACACAATGGGATTAGCTCTATTGGTGCATCTACTATGCAGAATCTGATGGTATCTAGAAACATTACATTGCAAACTGAAAGACCTTATTACGATCCTTTTTCTTCTGGACTCGGGGAGGATGCCGGCTCTCCAGCCTACACTAAGAAGTATCATAGCTCACCTGATATTTCAAGGCGTCCCATTGGATTTCAGCGATCTGTAGGGAAAACAACCCATGAACAATCATTATTTTCAAATACTGGACGCAGGGCAGGAGTTCCTTTGGCGTTTGATGAAATCTCTCCATCCAAGCTCTACAGAGATCCTTTCTCTGTACAGATGAGTTCAAGGTCAGAGAGCGGATCACTTTGGTCTAGACAGCCTTCTGAGCAGTTATTTGGAGTGGTAGGTAGAACTCAATGTGTGGGAGATGAAAGAGTTGAAAGCAGGTCAAGTTTAGTACAACAAGAAGCCAGCTCTCATGCAGATTTGGAGGCAAAGCTGCTTCAGTCTTTTAGATATTATATTGTAAAGCTCTTAAAATTGGAGGGATCTGATTGGTTGTTTCGACAGAATGGTGGGGCTGATGAGGATCTGATTGACTGCATTGCTGCAAGGGAGAGATACCTTTATGAAGCTGAAACTAGAGAGGTGAACCAGGTTGTTCATGGGGGTGAGTTTCAGTGGCCTTCTGATAGGAAATTTGGTTCATCACTGAAGAATGAGGAGGCAAGTATTACCAGGTACCTGGTTTACTCAGTTCCTCATTGTGGAGAGGGCTGTGTTTGGCAGGTTGATCTGATAGTGAGCTTTGGAGTGTGGTGTATTCATCGGATCCTGGAGCTTTCACTTATGGAAAGCCGGCCGGAGCTGTGGGGAAAATATACTTATGTTCTTAACCGTCTTCAGGTAATGTTTGGTAAACCATGAACTAGCTATTCCAAGTTACAATCACACTGCTTATAAATGACCATAAAGGGGTGTTCTCTTGAGGAGATCCTAATTACCCAGATGGTGGAAAAAAATAGACAGTTCCTCAATGGCATGCCCCCTTGCAAACCTTTGTGGCTCTTCCTTATGCATGCCTTCGTTAGAACATCTTTACAGTCCCAACTTCGATTGCATTAATTTCTTTCCAAAGATTTCTAGTTTCAACTTTCTCTTAGATGATATTGACATTGGAAATGCAATTTTTTATGAATCTTATTTGTAACAGGGAATTCTTGATCTGGCATTTTCAAAGCCCCGGTCCCCCTTGTCCCCCTGCTTCTGTCTCCAGGTTCCGGTAACACATGCTAACAGGTCTAGCCCAACACTGCCGATTGGGCAGTTACCCCCATCTGGAAACCCAGGCAAGGGTAACTGTATTAGTGCAGCCATGCTACTTGATATAATCAAGGACATTGAAATTGCGGTTTCCGGCCGCAAGGGTCGAACAGGCACCGCAGCAGGTGATGTGGCTTTCCCAAAAGGAAAGGAGAATTTGGTGTCAGTCCTCAAAAGGTACAAGCGTCGCCTTTCTAACAAACCAGTTGGAACTCATGAAGGTGGTCCTGGGTTGCGCAAGGTTTCCATACCCACCTCTTACGTAGGTTAGCATGTGGTTCTGTGCGGAACTGAGTCAAGTATCTTGAGCTGTTTGCTCTTGGAAATCAGTTCAATTTCCTGATCAGCACCACATCCACTTGTATGGTCTCTCTCTCTCTCTCTCTCCATACAAACCTTTGCTGCAAATTTCATTCTATGTACGATATATGTTCATAATATAAAAGTTACTGGAACTGTAATAGCGGCGTGAAAGAAAATGGGAGGAAGAAAAGGTAGAAAGTTGGTCATTGTTGTTGTTGTTGTTGTTGTTTGTTGTCGAGGTTATATATAGTCAATTTTATAATACAAGTAGTTGAAAACAAGTTGATGGAGAGGAATGCTGGTTTTAAGGTTAATTATTTTGTTCATCTCGGTTGTTTTGTGAATACATGGTGAAGATGGAAGAAGTTTTGTGGATTTTTGTTAAAGAACACTGAAAGCTTGTGGTTACCATTAAACTGTAGTAATTGGAACCGGAGAGGCAGTACAGGGGTGGTTTTGGTTCTTTATGTGGTTTGCAATCTTGTGGACAGATGATGTGGCACCTAAGAATGTGACTTTCTGATTCATTTTCGTTTTTGATAGTGAGTGTTTCTCTCAGGCTCATAATGTTCTATTTGATGTACCTGATGTTTTATTGATGGTTTGTGCTTGAAAGCTTATGGTAAGCCATTGTCTCAGCATCTTCTCAACACAACCTTGCCTTGATATACTGTGGTCATAATTGCAACCCAGTTACCAGGTCCTTCAATGAATCATAGGGGAGCTATTTTTCTGACATCCAGTTCATTGTTTCTTGGAAAAGTGCACTGTCCAAGGGGTGCAGTGTTTGTATGCCAAGAAAATGGAGGAAAATAAAATGGTAAGAATCCAGAGAAAATTGGATTTTCAGATCATTTCAGTCGGAAATGACCAGAAACAAGTGGGAGACAAAATATAGCCAGTTCCCAATTTTATTCCATTTTATTTTTATTAATTTTACAGGATGCTTCTGTAAAAATCCTAGGAGGTAATAATCACAGTTTGGTTCACTTGATCAACCAAACTGATCGCACAACTGCCTCTGGGACTAACTGGAAAAGACCAAACCTCCAACATTGGATAGATTCTCTCTCTCTCTCTCATCAATGTGAGATTGAAACTATGAGCTAATCTTTGTGATGGTTAGGCCCAACTCTTTATGATAAGTGAATGAAAAAAGGGTTCAAACCATGAGCTAATCTTTGCGATGGTTGGGCCCAACTCTTTATGATAAGTGAATAAGAAAAGGGTTCAAGAACCCTTTTTTTAGTGGAGTATCAAGAATATGACCACAAATATAATAAGCTAACACGGAAACCAACTTGGCCATAACCCAGAAGTATTTTGAATTCTTTTCAAAGTAGTTTAATCTTCACACCTGCAACAACATTTGTAATTACCTTCTTCTAAGTTTCAAAGAGGACTCGGTTGAGTGCAAATGGCCCACTACTTCCTAACGTACTACCACATTGACTCGTGGGGGAAGTATCATCTAATCTAATCTTAAAAGAACGCTCATTAGTAATTTATTTCAATGGATACTTAAATTATTTACTACTAATAATGGTCGTCAAAGTTAAGCTTGTTAAGTATGATTATCTATAGCTCTAGCTGAAGAGCAAAATGTATCGTCTCTTCCCTGTTAATCAAAGATGCTGTCTTTTGACCCAAAAAAAAAAAAAAAAGTATGGTTACTTAAAGAAGAAACAGAGCATTGACCCCTCAAGTTAAGGATCAATCAATTCAAAGTGCTGCTGTGTTAAATCTAAGTTGGACATATGTCATGTTAATTCTCTTGTCATTTTTTTCCTCTCTTTTATCCCTTGACAGTCCTACACAATGATTCGTTATTTACATGGACCAGCAATGCTACAATGCTAAATCGGCAGGTTAATCTCGCGAAATTCATACCGTTCAGACAGTATCTAGACCCAAAATTGGTGAAAACATGCATGTTTTGTTACTTAAACTAATTATTATGATTCAATGAAGACCAAAATTTGGTTGTATAAAGAATATGAACGTGTGATTTAAAGCAGAGAAGTCATTAGAGATTCATGAAAATAAGTCTGCTCAAATATCTAAACTAGAAATCACATCAAAATTAAGCGGGCTTGGATCCTGTCCGGCCTCCTTATGGCCTGTTAGGACCTGTCTAGCCCAACAGGTCGACACATCACCGAAAAACCAAGGCCAGCAAAATTAGTGGTTTCAGTACCTAGTTTTTTCAGTGACGTGTTGACCTATCAGGCCAGACAGGTCCTAACATGCCATAAGGAGGCTGGACAGGTGTCAAACCAAAATAAAGCACATTAGCTATAAAATTCAATTGCCAATGCTATTTGGCGAGACCTATTGAGGGTTTAAGTGAAAAGCCTACCAATCAAACCAAATAAGAAGCAACAATAATAATCAAAACAAAACAGTCAAATCACAAGCACATCACAAGAACATGAGATTTATGTGAAAAACTCTAAGTTAGGGAAAAACCATGGAACCATAAAGAAAGCCTCATTATTTGGGAAGATTACAATAATTCTCTTTCAATCTCTCGCAAACCACACTATTTATCACAATATTTTCACTCTCTTTTAACCATATCATAACCCTATACAACCTTAGAGACCTTATATACATCAGCCAAGTTGATCTCCCCCCCCCCCCTGGGGCCCCGAAAATTCTGACATTTCATGGAATTTGCCAAATCTATCTCATTGCCATCAGATTGATCCAGGGTGCCTTAAGTTGATCCACTGGCCAGTCGGATCGATCCGACACCTTTCTGGTGTCTTGTTTGTATGCAGATTGTTTCACCCAAACATGGTTGGATTGATCTAATAATTGGCCAAATCAATCTAAACAATTAGAACTCGTTTTCTTAGTTCCTTTCGCCCCCGGCTTGCATCAGACTTCACTCCAACAATCTCCTATTTAGAGATTAATGTTTTATTTTCCATTGTCTAGCTTTTGTACCTGCGATAAGACTCTTCGTCTTTGTGAATCCCTTACGGCTTTGCATCTTCATCTCTATTTATAAAGACCAACTGAAGCTTTTCCAAACCTCCAGTTTTTGAACTGTCACCACATTGGTAAACATGTCTATTGGATTATCATCCGTATGGATCTTTTCATACATCAACACTTGTTTTTCTACGAGAGATCTTATAAAGTGATATCTTTTATGAATATACTTGATTTTGTCATGAAAGATCGAGTTTCTTGCAAGATGAATATCACTTTGGCTATCACTGAATATTCTGTTGTTCTCTTACTTCTTTCTCAACTCTTCCATCAGGTTTTTTCAAACAAATAGATTCCTTGTTGGCCTCTGTCGTTGCAATATATCCCGTTTTCATCAAGGAAAGCACAATTATCTTTTGTAGTTGAGACACCCAACTAATTGTTGTGTCTCCTAAGGTAAACATACCTTGTTGGACTCCTTCTCTTGTCTTTATCGCTTGACAAGTCTGAGTATATATATAACATTGTAGCTGTACTTTCCTCCAAAACTCAAAGTTGTGTTAGCGGTCCCTCTTAAGTATCTCAAGACCCACATAACCACTTCCCAATGCATCATTCCGGGTTTGCTCATGAATTTGCTCACAACTCCCATTGCTTGAGCTATATCCCGTTTAGTACTGACCATTGCATACATCAAGTTGTTTGTCACTGAAGCATATGTAACCCTAGACATATAATCCTTCTCTTTTTCAGTCTTAGGAGAATCTTTCTTGAGGAGTTTGAAATGACTAGTCAGTGGAGTACTAACTGGCTTTGAATCCTACATGTTGAATATGCTAAGCACATTTTCAACATACTTAGCCTGAGACAACCTTAACTCATGGTTCTTCCTGTATCTTATGATTCTTATTCCAAGAATCTGTTTAGTTGCTCTCAAGTCCTTCATCTCAAACTGCTTTGACAACTGTTTCTTCAAGTAATTTATCTTATGTATGCTTGAACTTGTCATAGGCATATCATTTATATACAAAAATAGAATAATGTATCCATCATTAAAGTACTTGTGATAACAACAATGGTTCACATGACATCTTCTATATTCATTCTCTGACATAAACCTATCAAACTTGAAGTATCAGTGCTTTGGGGCTTGCTTCAACCCATATAAGCTCTTCTTGAGCTTGCACACCATTTCCTTATTTATTTCATGCCCTTGTGGCTACTATATGTAGATGTCTTATTCCAAGTCACCATGGAGAAAAGTTGTCTTCACATTTAACTGCTTAAGGTGTAAATCTTCTACAACCATAATGTTTAGCACCACTCGTATGGTGGTAATCTTCATAATTAGAAAAAATATATCATAGTAGTCAAGGTTTTTCCTTTGTTGACACCCTTTCACAACAAGCATGGTCTTGTATTTCTTGCTTCAATCATGTTATTCCTTCAACTTGTACACTCATTTGTTGTTCAGTGCCTTCTTTCTTGTAGGTAGTAGAACTAAGTCTCATGTCCTGTTTGTAATCAAGGACTTCATCTCTTCATCTATGGCATGCTCCCACTTAGTTTTTGCATCAATCTCCAATGTTTCATCATAGCATTCTGGTTCACCTCCATCTATCAACAATAAATAGTACAACAATGAAGATAATCTCTGAGTAGGCCTAGGTGTTCTTGAATACCTTAATTTTGGGGTAGGTGTCTAAGGCTCTATCTGTTGGATTTCTTTTGGCATCTCTTGTTCTTCACCTTCAAAAACACCCTCAAGTTCTATAAACCCCTTCTTTCTTTGATGCTCTTCTGCATTGTCTTTATATATTGTCTTTTCACTGAATACTACATCTCTGCTTCTAATGACTTTCTGGTTCTCATTGTCCCAAAACCGGTATCAAAACTCATTAGAACCACACCTAATGAAAGTGCACTTCTCCAACTTCGCATCCAATTTGTTTTTTTAATCAACATTAACATGAACATAAGAAATACAACTAAACATCCTAAGATGTGAAAGACTTACCACTTTTTTCGTCCATGCTTCTTCAGGTAATCTACCATTTAATGTTACTAAAGGTCCTTTATATATCAAATATATGGTTGTGCTAACCACGTCCACCCAAAACTGTTTGGGCAATCCCGCATGCAACCTCATGCTTCTAGCTCGCTCTACAATCGTTTCATTCATTCACTCAGCCACACAATTTTGTTGTGGTGTGTGGTACTACTGCCTTTTCCCTTCTGATCCCATTTAAATCACTTTTTTTTTCAAATTATTTGCTACAATATTCCCCTCAATTGTTAGACCTAAAGCATTTAAGCCTCAATCTTGTTTTATTCTTAACTAAGGATCTTCACTTCTTAAACATATCAAATACATCAAACTTATGTTTTAAGAAATAAACTCATAGTTTTCTGGTCGCATCATCAATAAAAAAAACAAAATAGTAAGAACCACCAAGTGAATATATTTGAGTTGGTCCCTATATATCAGTATGGATCAGTTATAATTTTTGAAGAATTAGTATCCTTCCTACTTTTGAAAAGTTGACATTCTTCTATTTTTCCAAAACATAGTTTTCGCAAAATTCCAACTCTAGAATCTTCAAACCTGGATTATGTGCCCAGGTTTGCAGTGCCATGTGTTTGAATTGATATTTGTTTCAACTATATTAATGGAGACCTATTTTTTGGTCAGATAAAATGTACATTTCTTCTTTTCTCGAGTTATCACCAAGACACCTTTGGTTACTTTTCACATATATCCTATGAAAGTAGTTGCATGTCTTGAACTTACAATCTAGCCAACATAAATTAAATTCCTATTCAAATTTGGTATGTGTCTCATACCATTTAACAACTATGTACCTCAAGTAGGTAGGTTCAACCAAATGTCTCATTTATCAATTATGTTGCAAGACTTATTGTCTCTAAGATAGACCTTGTCATAGTCTCTTTGCACATAATTCTTGAGACATTCTTTATTTGATGTGGCATGAAAGGATGCTCTAGAACCTGACACTCGTGATTTAACTTTTCATCTAATGTAAGAATTAAAGCGTCTTCAGCAACATCACCTACAATATTTACAGAAGCTTCATTTTCCTTATTGTTGTCTTGCTTCATCTTCTTTTGTGCCCAACAGTCATTCTTAAGGTTTCTTTTCTTCCCTCAATTCCAGCATTCCACACGTGGCTTTGCTAACTTAAATTTCCCTATGGATTTTGACCTTCCACAGTCTTTTCCTCTTTCAACAGTTCTTCATATTCCTTCTACATTCAATGTGCTCCCACTTGATGATGCTTCTGCAATTGACTTTTTGTAGACTTATTCACTGAGTAGTATACTCACCACATCATCGAACTTCAGAGTGCCTAAATTTAAAGAATTGATCAACGTCATAACTAGGTCATCCTAACTCTCTAGTAAAGAGGATATGATCAACAAGGCTCTAACTTTATTATCAAATTTGATGTCTATCGAGGTCAACTGACTTGTGACTATGTTGAAATCGTTTAGATGTTCCGCAACAGTTCCTCCCTTAGTCATCTTCATGTGAAACAACATTTTCATTAAAAATACATTTTTTAATATTGATGGCTTCTCATACATCCGTGCTAGGGCCACCATGAGACCTTCAGTGGTTTTCTCTTTGGAAATATTGAAAGCAACCGATGACAATAATGAGAGTCTAATCATACTAGGGACTGTCCTGTTGAGCACCTCCTAATCCACTTTTGGCATCACCTTGGGTTTTTTTGCTTTCCCTTGAAGAGGTTGATAGAGATTTCTCTAGTACAAGAAATCTTCTATATGCATCTTCCATTGTGTAAAGTTCATACCTTTGAACTTCTCAATCCCAAACCTCGTGGATTCATATGCTTGTGCCACCATTGTTTTCACTCAAAACAAAGTCTCTAACTTCATTGGTTTGTTGAAACCGGTTTTCTAAAACCTCAACCCTGATACAAGTTGTTAGGAATGGTTTAAGCTAAAAGCCTACCAATCAAACCAAACAAAAAGAAACAATAATAATCAAAACAAAACAATTAAACCACAAGCACACTACAAGAACACAATATTTACGTGGAAAACCCCAAGTTAGGAAAAACCACGAAACCACAAAGAAAGCTTCACTATTTGGGAAGGTTACAAAAGTTCTCTCTTAATTTCTCACAAACCACACTATTTCTCACAATATTTTCACTATCTTTTAACTCTACCATAACCCTAGACAACCTTAAAGACCTTATATACATTAACCAAGTTGATCCCCCCACGAAACTAGGGATTCCCGACGTTTCACGAAACTTGCCAAATTTGTCTCGTTGTCGTCAGATTGATCCGTTGACCAATCAGATCAATCCAGGGTGCCTCAGATCGATCCACTGGCCAGTCGGATCGATCTGACACCTTTCTGATGTCTTGTCTGTCTGCATCATGTTTCACCTGAACATGCTTGGATCGATCTGTTGGTTAGCCGGATTAATCTGACATTGCTAGAACTAGTTTTATCGGTCCCTTTTGGCTTGCATCAAACTTCACTCCTACAAGACCATTTGAAACAATAAGAAGATATATAGTACCATTAAGCGCATAAACTATGAGATTCTATTGCCAATGCTATGCAACGAGACCTTGAGGATGTGGTGTGACCCCTTAAAGAACTCATAAGGTCCGCCTTGCATAAGGGGCCGGCACATCAACGCTGAAAAGTGAGAATCACCCACCAAAAAATGTAAATCACTTTTCCGGTGCTAATGTGTTTGCCATTGATATAGGGTGGACCTTATGTGTTTTTTAAGGGGTCGCACCAAATCCCAACCAATAACAAGACCATTTGAAACCCCTTGAAGATTTGGTGCACCCCCTTGAAGAACGCTTAAGGTATATCCTGCATAGGGGCTGACGCATTGAAATTGCTAAGTGTGTAATCCTAGAGGGGGTGGATATGATTTAATTAGATTTTTAAATTCTTTTTAATTCCTTTTACCCCAATATTACTTATGTGGGTTAGTTAGTGATGTTCAAGTTTAATTTAACTCATTTAATGTGTTTAGTGCTAAAATGCTAATGATTGCAAATATAGAAATGTAAAGAACAATCATTCAAAGATTACATACCATAACACAAGACTTTATAGTGGTTCGGCCACATCAGGGCCTACGTCCACTTTAACTATTCAATTTTATTAACCAATATTTTACAAAGATTACAAGGTATTGAGCTAACCTTTCTATCTCTCTGGCAACCACGGCCTTGGTTGTCTCCGAACCAAGGTCGTATAATTTGTTACACGGCATCTCCAACCGTTGACACAAGGATAATGTATATGTGCACACCTTAAACTATGTGTTTAGTGTCTCCGGAAAGCACGACCTTGGTTGTCTCCGAGCCAAGGACCTATAGTTTGTCACACGGCATCTCCGACCGTTGACTCAAGAGATTAGGTAAACTACCAATATGGTTCTTAATAACCGAATATAGTAAATATGGTCCAAGTAAGGGAACAAGGTCCCAATACAATATAACTCTCGAACTAACCGAATATATCAATGTGGTCAACCACAGGAAACAAAAATCCCAACATAGAGATTGGCTCTCACTAGCCAAGTTTACCAATATGGTCACTAAGGGAAACTAAGTCCCAATGTAGAGAGTGACTCTCACTAACCAAATATACCAATAGAATAGTCTTTACTTCGACATAAGGGAGTGTGTTAGTGCCTCTAGAGAAGACAAGTAAACAAGTAGTCACACAACCGATCAAGCCTCTATATATATATATATATATATTAGTGAAGCACATGAAAGGTAATATTTCAAGTAAGGGAACTAATGTCCCAATGTAGATAATGACTCTCAACTAGCCAAATATACCAACTGCATGGTCTCTACGCAATACTAAAGGAGTGTTTGAATGCCTCTAATGAAGGCAAGTATGCAAGTAAATCATACAACTAAGTATGACCTCTAGAATAGACAAATATAAGTGAGGCTCATAAGGGTTTTATCTCTTTGAATGGTTTTTCAAGGATTTACATGTAGAGTAGTAGTATAGATATACAATAAACAAAAGTTAACCATAAACTACCTACAATGTAAACAAACTCCATAATATAGGCAAAATCTTTACCTCAACATTTTCAGTTGGGAGTTTGTATGCTTGAAGACGTAGGAGCACCGTCCTTGATCTTCCTCCTCTCTTTTCTTGCAAAGGAACCATCCTTTGTGGTCACAAGAGAGAGACAACACCTCTCTTCTTTTCCTTTGGAAGCTTGTAAGCTTGAATGAAAGTGTAGAGAGAGTGGAGCTTGTAGAACTATTTTTCTTGCCTAAAAATCATTTTCTTTCCCCTTTGCTAATCACCTTGAAAACTCTTTTCTATCCCTTGAAAGCTTAGGTTTAGAAGGGAAAAGTTGCATTTTATAGTTGAGAGGAACATTCATGTCCTTAGGATAGGCATATGGCAAATAAAGAGGTATTTTGGGACTTTAGATGAACCAAAATGAGGTTCAAATTTTAAAATTCTCTCTTAAAATTTGGTAAATTTTTTTTTTCAAAATTGCCCTCCAAACCAATTTGGGGTTTTGTAATCGGTTTTGGATGCCTTTTATATCCTAAATCAATTTGGCTGTTTGTAATCGGTTTGGGTTCTGGGAAATTTTCTCAAACTCATACCAAAATCGATTTGGGCTTATAAGTTTCGGTCTCAGGAG